>PVKA01002078.1:111509-132359 GCA_004027165.1 Ctenomys sociabilis
GGGGGGGGGGGGGGGGGGAGAAAGGGGAAGGTCCAAAGGGCAGGAGGAAACTTGGAGGTGCTCAATAGATTTACTGTTTTGATTGTGGTGTTCATTTGACAAAACATATCAAGTTATGCTCTTTAAGTAGGTATTATTTGTTATATATTAAGTATACTTTAATAAATGAAACTTCAAAAGTCAGATAGTACTATGTGAGAAAAAATCATCTCACTCTGCCTCCTCCACTGAACTCTACTCAATGAGACAATCATTTTAAATTCTTTTAGATAGCCTGTATTTACAGCTAGATTTCAACAGGTGTCTCCTACTGTTGCATTGTCTCCATGTTTAGTTTTTTTTTTTTTTTTTTTTTTTTTTTTTGAGACAAGGTCTCACTATGCAGTTGAGGCTGGCCTTAAGCTCACTTTGTAGTTCAGGCTGGTCTTGAACTCACAACAATCCTCCTGCCTCAGCCTCCCGAGTGCTGGGATTACAGGCATGCGCCAACCATGTTTAGTATTATCTGCTGACTTCCACTACAAAAGATTAGGATTACACACACACACACACACACACACACACACACACACACTGCTCCATTCTCTTGACATAGCTAAATGACATTTTTTTGTTAAATTATTTTCCAATGTTTATACTTGCCATGTTTATTGTGACTATATAAATATTGTTCATAGTTAATTCACATTACTGACTACAGTTCTTTTCTTATCCAACTTTTGTTTTCATTGGAATTAAGCTTTGCCTCATATTCCATTTGCTTGGTGCCCTCTGTACTTAGCATTTTGTGTCCAAATACACAGAACTCTAAAATTCCCCTCCATGAATACAGATCTGTCAGCATTCTACCGGCTCCATCACAGTCTTGGCATCCTTGCTGCAGAGTGGGACAGTGACTGCTGTCTGGTGCCAGCAAATAGCTTTCCTCTTAACGTCTCCTTCCTTCTTCAGTGTGGAGCTTCTCTCCATTCTCTTTTCTAGGTTTCTTATTTAATGAATTCTTTGGCCTCTTCTTTTGGGGTTTACTATGTCTCGTCCTCTCAAGAATGGATATTTGTGGAAAGGGAGATATAAAAAATAAAACAGTTTGTGTCTCTAAGTGTCTTTATTATTTATTTATTTATTTTTCAGAACTGGGGATTGAACTCAGGCCCTTGTGCTTGCCAGGGAAGCGCTTATTCCATTGAGCCATCTCTCCAGCCCTTTCCTCTATGTTTTGAAAGAGTTATTTCACTGTCTTTTTGCCCCTTACGCTGTTACTGAGAAAAAAAAAATAGGCAACTGTGATTATTGATCCCTCCTAAACCTGGTAGCCAGGACTGCATTGGGAAGCAGCTGCTAGGATTTCCTCCACATACCTGATGTCCTAGAATACCTATGCTGTGCTTTCACATGTTTTTATCCTTTGTTCTGAGCCCTTCATGGGCCTTTCCATCTGGTACCTCATGCCCCTAAGCTCTGGGGTTCCCTCATAAGATTTTGTTGTCTGCTTCAGTTGGTCTTCTCACACTTTTGGAATTCTAGTTATTTGGATGTTAAAACTCCCAAAATGCTTCTCTGATTTTTAAATCTGCTTGCGCTCTCTCTCTCTCTCTCTCTCTCTCTCTCTCTCTCTTTCTGTCTCTCTCCTGATTAGAGTACAGTATTGTGGTTTTTTCTGGGCAGTTTGCTTTCTGTTTTATCTCAACTTTTGTATACTTTTGTTATCATTTTTAATTTCCAAGTGTTGCCTCTTGTTTAGGGTTTTCTATCATGTTCTGTCACAAATTACCTTCTCTTACTCCTCAGGCAGAAATAATTCAAATGAAAATTGTTTTCTTGTTCCAATCTCCACATTATCTCTGTTTCCTTGGAGATCATTTTTCTCTTTGTTTGGTTCCACTGTTTTTCATGGTTACAGCTTCCCTGAAAAGGCTGATTATTGGATGTTTGCTCCTATTTAAGAGTAAGGCATCTAGCAGTCAGTGGAAGCCCCCCACCCATGAGGTAGAATTGGCATCTTGGGTGTCTCACAGGAAAGAGTGGGATAAGGTTTTCTAGGGACCCCAAGTACTGGCACACAGTACTTCCCTGGGCCAGTCAGATCTTGGTGAGGGAACCTTCAGCTTCCCAGTGCAATCCTGGCTACCAGGTTGAGGAAGGTGTCAAGCAGAGAAGACCACGGGGTTGGCAGCTGACCCTCGTGCCACCTTAAGCCCCTCCAAACAGCAGCGTATAGCGTTTCAGCCAGTCTTCCGGTGTTAGCCTACACTCGCTGGTCTGGTCCTAGAGGAATTTCCTGAGGTTGTCTGCGGGTCTGCTGAGGTTGCTTCTTCCCTTCCTTTAAACGTTTGGTGGTAGGAAAAAGTGCAAACCTCATCAGTTTGCTTTGCCCTTTCCAGAACTGCGCTGCCACTGCTGTCCAGTGCTCCATGCACTTGGGCCCTGTGCCTTTCTCTTCAACACTTTGCTGCTTCCGGTGGGTGGGGCTTGGGGCAGAGCCAGTGAGGGTGCTGTGTTTGTGGGTCACCTCTTCCTTTTTCCCACCACAGTGGCTCATTCAAGACCGTGTCAGGGCTGGTGAAGGCACCTGGGGCAGGAAGCTAGCAAGCTTGGGGTTGTTCTGCTGGTTCTACCACTTCAGGGCTTGCTTTCCACAGTGTGGGCCATGTTCCTATCCATCTGCCAAGGATAAACCTGGGGGCAGGGCACTTGATGAGGAGTTGGCTTTCCCACTCCAGTACTACAGGGCCAATGCCAAGATCTTGGAAAGATACCTGGTGTGATCAAACTATGCAATGAGCGTGTACATTTAAAGATTACTAGCCAAGACACATTAGCCCCCTCAAAATACTTCGCCCTGGCTTTGAACGCACTCATCTCATGTTCCTGGTATTTCAGAAGCAGTTCCGGAAGTCCTCTTTCAGGAGCGTCTTTCTAAAGTGCAGTTAAAAAAAAAAAAAAAAAAAAAAAAAAAAGAACAACAAACACAGTGAATGCTGCTGCCCAGTGCCATCCAGTGGAAAGGCAGACTCACGAGAACATTTGTACATCCCCATCCACCCTGTCCACGGATCTGCCAACATACAACCTCTGGTTCTTCCCTGTCAAAATGACTACAAAAGTTAGCCATTTTTGAATGATTTGGGACATGGAGTAGCTACAATACCGTAACTAAAAACATTCAAAAGAACTTTTAGAACTGGTTCTGAAAGTGGCAAGAACAATGGGAAAAGTGTAACAGCAGGGAGCTACTTAGAGACCGTGGCTACAGAAATGTGAGGTTCAGATCTGCATGAATAGAGAAGAGCCATATAATGATTTTTGAAAGATGAAAGTAAGTTTATTAAAAAGTACACCTGATATGAGCACAGTCAAATAATATATTACCACACAGTAAGGCAAGAGACAGTACCAAAGATGAAGGATCTTGAGTGAGCCAGAAACTTCCACACTCAGTGTTTAAATTTCTTCTTTCTTTCTTTCTTTCTTTCTTTCTTTCTTTCTTTCTTTCTTTCTTTCTTTCTTTCTTTCTTTCTTCTTTCCTTCCTTTCTATCTGTATTTAGTACAGGGTCTACAGGGTCTCACTACACAGATCAGACTCATAGTGATTCTCCTGTTTTCCACCTCCCAAGCTCTGGAATTACACGTGCGCACATCACACCAGCCTCAGTGGAGTGGCTCAGCTTGCAGAGGGGTGGCTGCATAGCCCCCTGTGGCTGTCCAAGTAGGTGCTTAAGTCCACTGAGCTAACTGGCTGCTTCAATTTCTTAAGTACTATGTTCAGATAAGAATGACTTGGTGCTGAGTGGCACACTTCTATAATCCCAGTGTTCAGGAGGCAGAGGCAGGAGGATCACTGCAAGGTTGAGACAAGTTTGGACTACATGGTGAAGAAAAAAAAGGGGGGGCATCCAAATAGCTCAGCGGATTAAATCTCCTGCAAGTAAGCAGAGGGGCTGGGGGCCTGCTGTGTCCACCCCTGCCTCCTGGGCATGCTGAGAAAGCAATTTAGACTGGGTGTAGTAGCACATGCCTGTAATCCCAGCTCTTGGGAGGCTAGGATCACTATGAGTCTGATTTAGTGGTGAGACCCTGGACACCCTGTAGAGCCTTTCCTAAAAAAAAAGACTTGGTGCTAATCAGCATGCACAGCTGTAAAGATCATTTCCAGCCTTGTTTGTACTCAAGGGTAGCATACTAAAGGCTATCTTTAGGGCTTGCCAGATAGCTCAGCAGACTAAAGTGCCTGCTTAGGCAGCCTCAGGGACCATGGTTCAGTCCCAGCATGCCATGCCCGCCCTTCCCAGGGTCGGCTGAGAGGACTGAGAATGGGTGGCGACTGGGTGTGGTGGCACATGCCTATAATCCCAGCATTTAGGAGGCTGAAAACAAAAGGATCACCACTAAATATATTTAAATAAATAAATAAATAAGGGCTATCCGTAAATAACATTTCTTTCCCAAGGCAGGGTAACCAGCCCCTCCTTATAAAAATGGCACACAGGAAGTTTACCTATCAAACAAGCTGACCTTCATTATTTTATTTTATTTTTAAAGTTTATTTTATTTTATTGAGAGACAAATATCAATGAGACAGTTTCAAAGCTGATTAATATGACAATTTCAATAATTAATACCTTTTATATTGTTACCTTCCTAGTGTTATCCATAGTACAAGAAGTAGAAGGGGGGGTCTCCTGTCCAAACACTATTAGTACAAATCTTTCTTCTCATAGAATTAAGTGAAAGTAGCTGCATAACTATCCTAACTATTCTGTGTATACAAATATAAAATGGTCCGTCCTTTTTTTTTTTTTTTTTTTTTTTTTTTTTTTTTTTTTTTTTTTTTTTTTTTTTTTTTTTTTTTTTGTTTTGTCTTTTTGAGACAGGGTCTCACTATGCAGTTCAGGCTGGCCTTAATAAACAACTGACTTTGTAGTTTAGGTTGGTCTCGAACTCACAACAATCCTCCTGCCTCAGCCTCTCAAGTGCTGGGATTACAGGCCTGCGCCACCACGCCCGGCTGATCCTTCCTTTGCATCCCCTTTTTTTGTTTAGTCCTGTCATAAATGAGTATTCTGTTATCATTCAGTTATTATAGGTGCTTGAATTCAGCAAAACACTAACACAGTCCAGCAGTCCACAATAGTAGTGGGCTATCCACAGAAGTTGTCGACTTGAGCCTTTCACAGCTCAGCATATTAATATGGCTTTACTTTATATACCTCATTTTTATACTTTTCTGCTAAATGGTTAAGACCGAGATAAAGTAAGACCTATATAACAAAAAATGTAACTTGTGTATCTGATAAGGTCAGTCAAGCCCTCTTGGGGTTTATCCTGTAACCCTGTACTGCTCTTTGTAGATCCTTTGTCAGTGTCAGCCATGTGGATGAGTCACGACCATTGCTTGACCAATTTGCTCTCTGTGAAAGCCTGAGAGAAAATTTTCTCTCCATATGACTCTCCTTAAGCACACTAGAGACCATCGAATGCATTATTCTGCAGCTCCATAATCTCCTTGATCAGAAAATTTGGGGCACAACTGAGTTACATGTTATAGTACAGGTTCTCCTATGTCCTGAGTCTTCACTGACCTTGAAAGGCTAGGGCCAAAATGTTGGCTGACCTTGCAGCCTTTCATTTTCTCCAATTTTTGATCCAAAAACTTTGGTTTTTAACCCTCCAGAAGAGAAGCTGATTATTACCCTGCAACATATGCAGTTCCATTTGCCCTATTTGTCTAAATATCAAACATCTTAGGCATAACATGAAACAGATATTTTCCACCAACTATTGATGTACTGAACTTTACATCCTTATAGAATATGAGAGGGAAAAAAAAGATTTTAAAAAATAGGAATAGACACAGACCCTCATTATTTTAATCCTTTTCCTGACAATGTATTTGAAGAGAAGGGGACTATTCGCGGAGGGGTAGGGCCCTGTCACAGTTTATGTCTAATTGTCACTCCAAAGTCTCACGCAGTCTTGGGGCAGACTTCTAGAGTTTGTGATTAATTCATGATCCAAGGTTGGGATTATGGGTCTGAGTACTGCTGGGATTATGGGTGTGAGTGCTACACCCAGCTTCAGGCAGATAAGGAGGAGAAAGACTTGCTCTCTGTAGCCATTGTTGCTGTTACTTTTGCTCTTGCTGTTTTTCTGTCTTGTGCCATGAACTGCTATCCTCTGCCATGTGCTGCTCTGCCTTAGAGCCAGCTGAGCATGGACTGAAACCTCCAGTAACTGTGAGCTAAACCTTTCTTTCCTTCATTTTGTGTGTTGAGTATTTGTCTCAGCAATGAGAGAAGAGTAACTGAGATGGGGGTAATGTGTCTGTAGTAATTTATTTTTTAAAACTTATTCACCATGATTTTTTTTTTCTTTCTTTCAGAACCGGGGATTGAACTCAGGCCTTTGCACTGGCAGGGAAACACTTATTCTACTGAGCCATCTCCCCAACCCCTTCACTATGAATTTTTTTGGACAAACCCTATACACCTAAGGCTTCAGGCTTTACAGGCTCAGGGCTGAGCCTGCAATTCAGAAGGCTCCTGGTACTCCCTTGTCTCCTCCATAGCTGGTGGTGATGCAGTAGCAAGCTGGCTAGTGAGCCTCTGCTCTGTGTCCTGCTCCTTCCCTCCTGGCAGCAGGCAGGAGAGGCGGGGAGAGAGGGCGGTGCCAGCCAAAGCTGCAGCTGGAGTGCATCTTGGGATACATGGTTAACACTCTGCTTATGCAGAGGTTTCCAGGGTATGTGGTAGAGCATCATTTAGGCTAAATTCCCACTATTCCCGGGAGTCTGCACCCGTAGAGGTTCTTTACCATCTGACACCACCATTGACCTGTCGAGGACCCTGCAAATATCCATAAGAAAAAGGCCATATTTTTAGTTTAAATCAACCACATAAATGAGGGCAGTTTAAGAAACCTCAAAAGTTATCTGGGTTAGACAAGATCTTACTGGAGAATTTAATATGGCTCCAGTGTGGGACACTGTGAATAATGCAGCCCATATGCAGGCCAGTCCTGGGCTAGGCTCTGTCAGAGGTCTGGCAGGTCCCAGCTCCCCAGGCTGCTTTGGCAGGCCCTTCTGGCAGGCTTTAGCCCAACCTCGGCCTGGATCCCAAGTGGCTGGTCCTCCTGGATGCTGTGGAATCTGGCTCTTGGACAAAAGAGTTAACCCTGGAGAGGCACAGGGGAATTTTCTTCAGAGGTCAGAGAGAAGTCGTAGAGGTACCCAGATGAGGAGGAAATGAGAGGGCAGAAGTTGGGTCACTAAGAGCCAGGAAGCCTGCTAGCTCAGTTGTTATGACCTTTGGGCAATGGCAACTTGGATTTTTAAATAAGATATAATTTAGTATGGACTGTATCACTTGTTAGATAATACATAACCACATCCAACCATCTTACTATAGAGTTCCATGAATTTGGGTAATTGTATACAGTTGCCTAACCACAATGCTAATAAAGATTTAGCTAATTTCCTTCTATTTTTGAAACATTTCCCTGAGTCCCTTTGTAGGCAACTACCATTGACTTTCCTTGACCTTTGCTCTAGGTAACTACTGATTTGCTTTCTATCATTGCAATTTTACCTTTTCCAGAATTTTGTATGAATAGAATTGTTACTTCTACAATGTGTAATGTCTGTTTGTTTTAGCACTGTGGACTGGGTCCGGAGCATCTGCACTAAGCTACAACTCCAGCCTTGTTTGATTTTTTACTTTGAGACAGAGTCTCACTACATGGCTAAGTTGCTCAGACTGGACTTGAACTTGAAATCCTGCCTCAGCCTCTAAGAGTGCTGGGACTTAGGAGCATGCCAAATATGCAGTCTCTTGTATGTATGTTGATTTCTTTCACATAGTGTTATTTTCTAAAGATTTAGTCCTTTTATTGTCATTAAAATTTCACTGTCATTGTATCACTATTTCACAGTATAGATATGCTACTACTTGCCCTCTTGCTAGCTGATAGGTATTTGGATTGTTTCTCATTTTTTGTAATTATAAACAAAGCTATTATGAGCATCCTTATGTAAGTCTTTGTGTAGATATATATTTTAATTTCTATTTGGTGAATAGCTAGAAATAAAATTGCTAGCTTCATTTTATTTTATTTATTATTATTTTGTAATAATTTTTATGAATTTGGTACAGGGTCTCACTATGCAGCTCAGACTCCTAGTGTTTGAGCCTCCCCAGCAGATGTGTGCTACCATGCCGGGTCTTGGTGGTCTGCTCTGCAGGCCCTGGGCAGGATCAGCACAATATGTGGGACCAGGAATCAAACCTAGGTGCTTGCACTTGCCAGGTAGGCACTTAGACCTCTGAGCTAACTCCCTGGTCCAGTTTTGTTTGTTTTAAAGAGAATAAAAATTAAAAATGATACAGAATTTCAAACTTAGATGGTAGTAAATCAATAATGGTTGTTACAGTACATATCATTATCTTCAAAGTAGTTGTTTAGATTACCAGATATAAGCATGCAAAAGTGGTCACTAAAAAATTAAGCATTAAATGTTCCTTTCAATAAACCAATAAAAATTAGTAGTATAATTATTTTAGTTATATATATATATATATATATATATATATATATATATATATATATATATATGAAATGATGCGTTGGCCTCGTTCCCAGATGAGCTAAGAGCTAAGCCAGTGATCAAATCTGGCGCGGTGGCGCATACCTATAATCCCAGTGGTGTGGCAGCTGAAAAGAGGAGGATCACCATGATCTGAGCTGCGTAGTGAGATCCTGTGCCAAACACATAAAAAATAAAAAATCTTTGAGTCACATCCTTTCTCAGCTCTGCATACAGCCATGTTCATTTATAGACTAATTACAGGGCTTATTATCCCTAAATGTGCCTAGTCTATTCTATCCCATCCCCTCTCAAGACTGAAGACAACAAGGTAAGAGGGACTAACCCTCAGATTTGCAGGGACATCAACTCACAAGCTTTCACAACGTCCAGCACTGACCTCCCTCCGAGATATTGCCTAGAAATCTCCAAACCCATTATCATTTCAGATTCCAGGAAAAGCAGAGTTTCTCAGGCCACCCCAAGGTGAGACCAACTTCCCACTCCACACAGGCTCAGTCATCTTTGGGGACTGAATTTCCTCCCAAGCCATAAGGATTTCTCTGCAACTAGGAGACCAAAACTGAGATGCTGATCTACTGGATCCTCAAACATATCAGTTAATTCATGAAAGCTGGCCTGGTTCTTCCGTAAATGAAACAGTCTGTATCCCTGCCTTGGAGTATGCTCCCTCCAGTTAGTCAAACTAGGGTTCTTTTTGTTCTTCCTCCCTCCCTCCCTCCCTACCTTCTTCCCTTATGTTATGCTTTGTGTCTATTTGTCCCCCAAAAGCCTCAGGCAGTCTTTGAGGTGCAGTTCTACAGTTCGTGATTAACTCATGATCCAAGGCTGGGATTATGGGTCTGAAGTACTCTGGGATTACGGGTGTGAGTGCTACCCCCAGCCTGGGGTGGATAGCCTGAATGTAACATAAAAGAAACAAGAGAGATGGACTTGCTCTCTGTTGCCATTGTTGCTGCTACTCCTCCATTTTGCTCTGCTCTTTGCCACTGACAATGAAAGGTTGCTCTTTGCTGTGTGCCACTCTGCCTCGGAGACAGCTGAGTATGGACTGAAACCTCCAGTAACTGTGAGCTAAATAAACCTTTCTTTCCTTCTTTTTGACTGCCAGGTATTTGTTGCAGCAATGAGAGAAAAGTAACTGAGACACCTTCTTTGCTTCCCTCCCATTTTACCACTCCCTGCACTAGTGGGCCTTAAACTCAGGGCCTTTGCCCTGAGCTACATCCCTAGCCCTTTTTTATTTTTTTTTATTTTGAGACAGAGTCTCACAAACTTACCCAGACTGGGCTTGAATTTGCAAAATCCTCATATCTCAGTTTCCCAAAGTATCTGGGATTACAGACATGTGCCATGGTACCTGACTAATTCTCTTTTTACTATTAGTCTACTCCCAACTGAGTGTGAACTGGGTAGGAAGAGACTTTATGTTTCTCCACTGCATTATTCCCAGGGCCAAGCATGGAGCTGAAGGATAAAATAGTTGATATTTATTGAATTAATCACTATAAAGAAGATAAGAAATGGAGGAAATGGAAGAATTAAAGAACAGAAAGAGCAAAATGGAGAGGAAGAGGGGAAAGAAAAATACTACCACAGTGAGAAGGAGCCAGGAATTTTTCCTCAGTTGTGGCCACTTAATTTCCTCATTTTACTGAAAGTGCTGGGCAATGGTTTCCTCTCCTAGGACTATTGTAAGGATTAACAGTGCTAGCATGGTGTCCAGTGCAGAAGAAGCACACAACAGCTAGAAAGAGAAAGAAAGGACTTTGGGCTCCTTCCCTGTGCACTTACTGGGGAATTCATTTGCTCCTCCTTTCTCTCTGCCATTCAGGGGAGTGGCACCGTGACAAGGGTCTGAAACCTGAGGTCATCATGTTTACATCCCTACACATGCTGAGGTGGTCGTCCCTGTGTCCCTGTCTATGTCTGGTGGTAGAGTGTCTTGTTTCTAGCCAGCAGACTGGGAGGCCCAACTCCAGCTGGGTTCCCTGGGAAACCTACTATCCACAGCACACTCCAGCTTGAGCCCTTCAAAGATGCCACCAGGAAAGCATGTGCACTGTACAGTTTTTTTTTGGCGGAACCGATGATTGAACTCAGGCCCTTGCGCTTGCCAGGGAAGTGCTTATTCCACTCAGCCATCTCCCTGGCTCCAAGTACTGTAAAATGAGCTAAAGAAGAAGGTGCTAAAAAGTAGCCAGCAGTAGGTGAGGGAGGGGAGCACACTCTCCCATCCCCCTCCTCCACAACTGCAGGATGCTCACGCCTGGCTGACCCATTGCCTCCGGCCCTGCTGCCACCAGCACCTGGGCATCCAAAGTCCTGGATTTCAAGAGAAGCCAAATGTTCTTTGGGGTCCTGTATTCCCACTTGTGAGCTGAAATGCTTCTTCAGCATCTGGTGCTTCCTGCATGTGCAGCCTTCCTGGAGACAGGCAGGATGACTGTGCAAGGCACTGAGGGCATCTATCACAAGGGCTCCCCACCTTGCTTGCTGGCTGTGCTACTCCAAAAGAAGAGACAAGCCTCACTCTCGTTGGGTGTGGAATGAGCAGAGCATCACAACAGCACCTACTTCATGGTGTGCAGAAGAGGAAACAGCACAGGAAGATCACTTCTGCAATCACTTGCTCCTGGGATAGCTCCTGCAGTAAGGGTGGTAGTGCATTTACAGAAGCTCTACACTCCCTACTCAGTCTGCTCAGGGTAGACATTCTCTCCAGTGCCACACGACACAGGGGACCACAATTCTAATACATGGATGTGGGGGACACATCTAGGCCACTTGGTGTGGGCAAGATTTAGGTTTCTTAAAGGCTGTGGAAATGAGGCCTCAGTACCCATGAGCTGGAATTACCCTCAGTGCTCTGGCACAGGGGCCCCTTTCTAGAGTGGCTCACACCTCAGCAGCTGGCTTCCTCAGAATGAGTGGGCAAGAACCAGAAGCAAAAGACAGCAAGAAGGAAAGCACCATGCTTTGCAAGTGTTGGGCCCGGCATCCCATCTCACCATGTTCTGTTCATGCCATGTCAAGGACCAGGGCACACTTAACGCCTACGTCCCAGGATGCGGTGAGCTAATGGAGGTCATTAGAGATGCTGCCAATCACATCTGACATTCTGTTAATGTTTATTGAATGAATGAATGAACAAATGAACTTGAGTAGATACAGAGGAAGAATACAGATGGGAAGGGCGTACTACTGTCAAAAAAACAAATGGTTTCCTTTGCACATTCAAAAACCAGAGGGTATAGGCATTGAAGACTTTGTCATTTTCCTCTTGTCACATGTTTTATTTTCAAGATTGGTTAACACCCACTCTAATTCCAGTCCCTTCATTTGCCCACAAATGCATGTACACAAACAACATGGAAACAGGAGGACAATTCATTCCTCAGAGAGATGAAGAAACTGGTGAGCTTACATACTGGGCTCAGAGATTTATGAATTGCTTTCAGAAGAAAGGCTGGGGAATTTTTAAATTTTTGGAAAAACACATTTCCCCTACTTGTACAACTCAAATAGGGCTGAACACTCCCAAGCTGGAATTTTCCAAACCTTTTCCATGTCTCAAGTGAAAAGGAGAATATCTGGACAAAGCAGGACCTTGTTCTGAGGGGAGAAATGAACTCTATCTGTGGTGGAAATTTTTGCTGGCTCAGCATGAACTTGCATTTCAGGGATACAGAAGAAATAAAGACACGCAGGAGCCCCAGAGATGAATGGGGAGATCAGAGACCCACAGATGGGCGAGGACAAAGATGCCACTGCTTTGTTATGAGTTGCAGACATGGAGCTCAAGAGAGGAATTCTGGGGCTGCGGTGGGCAGGGAAGGATTCTGGAAATAAGTAGGCTTCACCTTCTTTGAGTTGGAGGAGGACATTTTAGGCAAGAAGCAGTACAGAAGAGACATCAGAGACTGGGACAAGCAGGGCATGGTAATTGTCACAGTATAACCGGAGTGGAGAAACAAATGTGAATAAATGGAAGGTGTGTGCCAAGGGCTCAGAAAATAGACAGGAGCAGGGCCTCTGCAGTGTAGGTGGCGACACTAGTAGGAGTGTGGAAGGAAGATGAAGGTACTGCTCAAGTCTGGGAGGCAGCTCATCCCTGCAAAAACCCCTAGCTGTAGCCCCTGATGGGGCAGCAGTGGGAAAGCCAGGATGTTTCCCCTTGACTAGAGGAACTGCTGACAAAATGAGGGGCCTGGGATATGCTGCTGGGGGACAAAAAAAGCACACCCTGATTCTTAAGGATCTGCTGTAAAATCAAGAGAAAAACTCATCACAGGCAACCAAAGAGCAGGGTCGTGTTAGTGCTGTAGGCCTTCACCCTCTCCTTCCAGCTCTGCTTACACCTTTTCCTCTCTCCCTGACCCTATTCCTGTTGTATTTCTCCATTTACCAACATCAAGCACATTGTATCCTCATGTATTGATCCTGTGTATGATCTGTTTCCCAGTGGCACCCAAGACCAGGGTCCCTCAGTACTTTAAGCCTGCCTGGCATACAGTACACATTCCATATCTGTTGCATGAAAGAAGGCATAAATAATGTGATCAAGGTCTAGGTAAAATTGGCAGGCTCTGCTAATCAAATTTGATCTGCCCAAGAGAACTGTGGTAGCTGACCTGTGTCTTGCCCCTGGCCAGTGTAGCTGCATGGGTTATGGGGGTGCTACCTGAAGAGCAGCACTCACTCCTGCTGGGAACACTGCTTACCTTCATGTGGGCACCAGGAAAAACTAGAGGTGGCAAAGGCTTCCTGCAGGTCATGTCAGTGCCTCTTCTTGGACTCCTCTTGATACTTTAACTTCTCATGTCTTTGCATGTAAAAGTTGGTCTTGTGCCAGCCTACAGCCCTGTGCCAGCCTTTCTTTCTGCAGGAGCTCCATCTCCTTTTTTCCTGCCAGCCTCACTGCACACCATTCCCACACCTGGATAAGACCCTAGCTGAAGACAGTAGGCAGAATGGGGAGGGAGGGGAAAGAGGTGGTGATGGTGGTGGTGGTGGTGGTGGTGGTGTGTGTGTGTGTGTGAGAGAGGAAGAGAGAGAGAGAGAGATCTGTTCCTCTTCTCAGGAGCCCCAAGTGCCAAGGAAGAGGGCTGGAGATGTGATGTCTCAGAAGCTCCCATGAGACCACAAAACATACTTCCTTCTGAGCAAAAGGGTCACTGTTTTGCCTCTTACATTTCCACATGTTGCCCAGAATCCCCTGGATTTCCTGGACTTTATATGAATTCCAGCTATTTTTGCCATAATTTTCTCTTGGGGATTCCTGTCAACAGACTTTGGCCATCTGGGGATAGTGTGAACTTGGGTTCCAAAGATTTGGTATGGTCCTCTCTTTCTAGTCTCTTGGATGTTCTTAGGTATTCTGTGAAAGCAATTTTATTGAGATATGATTGGCATTATAGTAAATTACACTTAATGAGCTAAGCTTTGACTTCATGTATAAGATGAAATCATTAACACAAGTGGTACAGTTTGGGTCTTGAATTGCTCAAAGGCCCATGGAAGACTTGGTCTCCAAGGGGTGCTCTTGGGACGAGGTGGAACTTTTAAGAGGTGGGGTCCACTGGGGTGTCTAGAGGTCACTGGTGATGTGCTTTGAAAGGGACAGATAGGAATCTCCTCCTTACTCTGTTTTACTTCCTGGTCCTGAGGTTTTGTTCTATGCTGATTTCCCTCCCCAAAGTGGTGGCCCTAAGATAGAGGCAAAACAAATTTTTTCTAACTTGATTATCTTGGATAATTTTTTATAGCAGCAGAAAGTTAACACAACAAACAAAGAAATGAGGATATCCACCACCCCAGTTCCTTATTCCCCATGTAACCATCCCCTTTGTTTCTTTGTACCTCCCTCACTCATCTCTGATCTGCTTTCCTAATCTCTCTACCTTCCCCATCCCTGATTTCCCCATTACTCCAGCAATCCTTGATCTGTTTTCCATTTCTAGGTTAGTTCATCTTTTCTAAATTTTATATAAATGGAATCATTCCATGGGTGATTTTTGTGAGTTTTTTTCCACTTAGCAAAAGTCTCTTGAGATTCATCCATAATATTTATAGTTTATTTCATTTATTTATGTATGTATGTGTATGTATGTATGTATGTATGTATGTATGTATGTATGTATTTAGTACAGGGTCTACAGGGTCTCACTATACAGATTGGATTCTTAGTGATCTGCCTGTTTACAGCCTCCCAACCGCTGAGATCACAGGTACCTGCCACCATGCCCAGTCTAAATTGCCAGCTCAGTGAGCCCCGGGGGCAGGGCTGGCATGGCCTTCGGGATGGGGGGAGGCCCAGAGATGGGACCCCAGCCTCTGTACTCTGCCTAAGCAGGTGCTTCAGTCCACTGAGCTATCTGGCTGGCCTTATATAGTTTATTTCTGTGTATTGCTAGGTGGTATGCCATTGGATGGATATGCTAGTATTTCTTTATCCATTATCCACTCTTCATTTGATAGACAAAATAAAGCTTCTGTGAACATCATGTACAAGCATTTTCATGGACATGGGTTTCCTTTTCTCTTGGGACTCAGAAAAAACAGCTGGTTAATGTGTTAGATATCTAACTGACTTTTAAAGAAATTGGCAAAGAGTTTTCCAAAGTGGTTTGTACACTTTCACCCACATGATGAGAGTTTTACCTCCTCCACATACTTCCTGGAGCTTGGAGACATCAACAGTTTGTTTCAGCCATTCTAAATGATGAAGGCCTAGGCACAGACTGACATACAGTAGCATATCATTGGGGTTTTAAGTTCAATTTCCTTAGTGATGGAAAGGTCTGCCCAGCTTTTGAGTAGGTTTGTAGCTTTTAGAGGCTGTACTTTACTATCTTCCTAAGCTTCAGTTCTTTGTGCTGCAGAGATGTGAATTCCTACACTGTGATGCAAAGTAGTTGGTAGGAGGGCCACCTGGACTGGTTCTAGAAGCTTTGGACACAATGCCTCAACATAGCAGAAACTAAGAAGCGTTGGTTCTCTTATTCCTTGGCATGTGACAAGATTTTGCTTCTTTTACCTTCACTTTCTTTACAGATTTTTTCTGTGTTAGTTTTGAAATTTTGCTATCACATTTTGCTCAGCAGTGAATGTTTTCTACTTTGCATTCTCACTTTTCAGTGGTCTCGAAAGTAATATGTTGGGGACCTGTTTGGTTTCAAACGTTGCTGCAGGATCTGGGCTTAAGAAGCAGTCAGCACACTGCTGGACTCTTCAGGCACATGTCTACTTGGAGTCTTAGCTCTAGATTGATTCTCTTTAAAATGATCTGAACTCCATTCTATTAGTTTGAAATGTGTTTTGCTGCCAATGACAGAATATTTGGTGAATGGTAATTAAACAGTCACTTATTTCATTCATGTAACAAAAACACTGACACAAAGCAGTCACTGCTCTAGTTGCTTAGCAGTGTGGCCAGAATACCGAAGTGGTTCTCTCTTTCTGGCTTGCCATACTTTGTCAGATGACTTTCACCTTTATTTATTTTTTTTAATTTATGAATTTGATACAGGGACTCATTATGCAGCTCAGACTCAGTGATCCTCCTGTTTTCAGCCTTTGCAGTGCTGGGATTACAGCTGTGTGCCATCACACCTAGACTCATTTGCCAGCTCAGTGTACCCTGGGGGCAGGGCTGGCATGGCATGCAGGAATGGGGATCAGATCCTGTTCTCTGCAGTTGCCAAAGCAGGCACTTAGTGCGATGAGCTATCTGGCTGGCCCTACTTGGTTTGCTTTTGATGGTCACAAGATGGCTGCCACCACTCCAGACAGTGTACAACTTTAAGGCAGGAAAAAGGATATAAGAGAGCAGAAGCTTTCTCAGAATATCTCCTCCCCCAACAACCTTCATTTAGTTCATATAATCCAGGAAAGACCCTCCTGGCCTCCCCTAGTTGCAAAGGGGTCTGGGAATGCAGGAAATAAAATCACCAGGAACCATCACGAAGGCCCACATACATTCTCACCATACACAGAGCATGCATGCTATTAAGCAAGATGTGGAGAATGGATACTAAGGGGCATTCACATTTAGTTTTCTTATCTGCAAGTGAAAATAAGAAGTACCACAAGGATCAAATGAGGTGATATATAGGGGATGCTTAGCAGCACACTGGCCCACTTCAAGTACCAAACTATAGAAAGCCCTTCCTGGTCCTCGTCTCAGTCCAGAAAGTTTGTATTTGCAGTCCCATGCATAAACCACTGGAATCCCATCAAGTTAATTGTAATCTACCACTTCCAGTGAAACCCATGGCAAGAATAAAGACACTAAGGCATATGCGTAGTTATGCGGAGCCCAGGGGTCCTAAGTCCAGCCGTGATGTGGCTATCCTGAACAAAGTCCTCCACCCAGGGCTGAAACCCAGTTTTTATTCAGTCATGAAGGAAGAGTGGCTTGAGGATGAATGACTGAGAATGGCAGGAAGTAGGTGAGTACTGTGAGCTGAGCTAGGTAGGAGGACTGGATTTACCGCTGCGATATGCAGAGAGAAGGATATGCAGAGTGATATTTGCATTACACAATTGAGATGGTATCTAATATTTTGGTTCAGTGCTTCAGCTCTGGTGCATAATCTTTCAATCTCCAGGAAGTCATAGCCTCTATCTCGAGGCTCCATCTCAGCCAACAATGTGGAGTATGGGCTCTTCATCCTGCCTCAACCTGGCTCCTATTAAAGAGCAGCAGATGGGAATTACTGGGTAAAGACGCATGCCATTTTCAAAGACTACCACTAGCACCTTGGCTAGACCAATATGCATTGCTTAGAGCCAAATGAAGGGATAAGGAAAGGCCTAGCTGGCTCTGTACATATCAATACATGGAAATAGGGTCAGGCACAGCCAAATTGTCACCCAGGTGATCCTCCGTACCAAATAAAAGATTCTCTATCTATCTATCATTTTCATTATGATTAGTATGATCCTTGACAAGGTCCAAAGTAATACCTTCGTTGGTCAAAAGCCCATTTGATCCGTGATGAAATGTGCTTCTTTCTGTGTACATGAAATCTTTCCAATTCTCCCTCCTTTCCTGAGCATAAAACATTGCCTTTGCAGACACTGAAGAGCACCTACTGTATTCTAGGTAAGGGTGTGTGGTGAAGAACATGGTGGACAGGGTTCCTGTGATTAAACAGCAGCAATTACACACAGTTCTGAGTGGCATGCAGGATGCCAACAGAGCAAGGAACCAGAGTGTCCAGAGACGGTCTCTTTGGTAGCCCTCACTGGGAAGGCCTTTTCTGAGGACACACTGCACTGAACCTGAAGAGGAGCAGGGGTCTCCAAGGGCAGCCAAGGAAACAGTAACCACAAAGGTGGAGGTGCAGGAAGGTTGGGGGCACTTGAAGAGGCAGCCCTGGGCCCAACGAGGAAGGGGAAAGGAGGTACCTTTCCCCTCCTTAGAGGGGGAGAAGGAAGGGGCCAGAAAGGGCAGGCTGGAGAGGCTATGGTCATGAGTTTGGATTTTGTTTTAAGTACAATGTGCGGGGGAGTACATTTATCATAGGAGAAAGATGATCTGATATAAATTTGTAGATGATCATTATCATCTACATTATGCCCACTGGAGACAAAAAAAGAAAAATACACAGAATAAGCTAATAAATTGTATATGTGTTTGATGATGGTCAAAAGGTGTCTCAGTCACTTTCCCACTGCTGAGACAATACCCCATAAAGGAGAGATTTTTTTTTTTTTTTTTTTTTTTTGTCTTTTTGAGGCAGGGTCTCACTATGCAGTTCAGGCTGGCCTTAATCTCACTTTGCAGCCCAGGCTGGTCTTGAACTCACAACAATCCTCCTGCCTCAGCCTCCCAAGTGCTGGGATTACAGGCCTGCGCCACCACACCTAGCCAAGGAGAGATTTTTTTTTTCCAACAGTTTCAATCCATGTTCAGCTGGTTCCAAGGCAGGGACAGGATGGTAGAGGAGCACAGCAGAGAAAAAGTTGCTCAACCTATGCCAGCAGGAAAAAGTAGAGAGAAAAGGAGGAGCTGGGGAAAGAGATACACCCTTTCAGGTTGCAGCCCTGGTGGCTGGCCTCTTCTGAGAAGGCTGCACATCCTAATAGCGTATCCAGCAAGGATCAATCTGCTGATGAGTATGGGGCCCCCAATCCAGTTACCTTCCAAAGCCAGACCTCTCTGACTACACAAGACTTTGAGGGACATTTATATCTAAGTGTAACAGAAGGAGATCCAGAAGTTTGGGTCAGGAGTGAAGTTTTAGGGAAGATGTCAAGGGAAAGTTCTTTGGAGAAGGTAGTAGAACAAGGCTGCTAGTGCTGCAGATGTTCGGGGAAAGCACTCCAGGTAGGGAAGACAGCTAGTGCAAGGCCCCAGGGCTGACGGGAGCCTGACAGAGTGTGCAGAATGGAAAGGCGGGTGTCAAGAGGGGAACAGAATGTATGAGAACTGAGTGCAGGGATGAAGACGGAGGTAATGGAGGTGGGCTGCTTGTGAAGGGCCTTGTGGGAGCGTTATTAAACAATGCGGCTTTTTCTGAGGTGGACCCATCAGAGGGGTTTGGAGCAAAGGAGGATCTGATTTGTCCTATAGCTTATGAATATTGCCCTGGCCATGCCAAGAAGAGATGAAGGGAGCAGAGCACAAGCAGAGGGCAAGGACATGAAAATAGGGTCCTCATCCAGGTGAGAGAAGCTTGTAACAGTGGCTATCTGACACCCGCCAAACCTCTTCTTTCCTCTTCTCGGATTGTTCCTTCTATTCCCCTTAGACTTCACTAAACAAGGTGAGGGGACTGAGAATGGAGCTTTGTCCCAAATGGTGGTAGCATCCGTGTACACAGTCCTTCAAATCAATACTTTCTTATTTGGTTCTAAAGCCTTAGGAGTGGATTTTTTTTTTTTTTTAACCCTGGTTTGACTGAGGACCAGGTTCAAAGAGAAGGATAGTATCTTGGGATACTGTGTGCACAAACACAAAAAGCCACTCAGTTCAGGAACAAAACACCTAGCAGAAGCCCATTTGTGAACTGGAAGTGGTGGGACAAGGACTCCTCTTCCCCTTGTTTTCCCCACTTTTCTTCTGAGAGGTTGATGAGCAGGGGTCTCAAGGCTTCTGCCCTCTTGGTTTTGAGCTCCAAGTCCAAGTTCACTCTGATATGGCCAAGGTTCAGAGGGAGAAGACCCCAGTCTGCCTGGAACTCAGCTGGGTTTAGAGACGTAGGGGGGAGCTCTGCCATGCTAGCACTCTCCTTTCTTACCAGCCAAGTCAAGAGAGAAGAGCCAAATGGTGGTGCACACCCATAATCCCAGAACTTTGGCAGGCTGAGGCAGAAGATGATAGCACGTTCAAGCTTGGCCTGCACAATCAGTGACTGAGTGGGACCTTGTCTTAAAAAATAGAAAAAGCCAGGCATGGTGGCGCATGCCTGTAATCCCAGAACTCGGGAGGCTGAGGCAGGATGATTGTTGTGAGTTCAAGACCAGTCTGAGCTACAAAGTGAGCTTAAGGCCAGCCTGAACTGCATTTTGAGACCCTGTCTCAAAAAGACAAAAAAAAAAAAAAAAAAAAGACAAAAAAAAGAAAAAGTCTGGTGAGATAGCATGGTGTGAAGTCCCTTGGGTTCAGTTCCCAGGTTTAAAAAAATAAAAGCAAAAGAAAGAGAAGGAAAGGAATGGGGGAGCAGTTGAGGGGCTACTACCCCAGGGAAGTATCAGCCTGGAGAAACTAGTCTTAACTAGCCCAGCTTGAACCAGATTTCTCTCTTAAGCATGGAAGTGTCTGTTAGCAATACAGCCAAATTGGGTGTGGGTCCCCTTTGTTCTTCGAGGACAGAGAAGTAAGTGCACAGCTGCCCTAACTTCTCCTGTCTTTTGCGCTTTGTTTCCCATCTAGGTAGAGGTAATGTGCTTGCTGTGCGTGGGTGTGGGGGGTGTTAGATCCCGAACCTGGGCTGTGGAGATGCACAGGAGGGAGGGCCAAGATTAGAAGAGTTAGGGGACAAGGCTAGAGTTTCAAAAGGACATCTCGCCACCCTCAGCCTGTGTTCATAGCTTTTTTTTTTTTTTTTTCCGGAACTGGGGATTGAACTCAGATCCT
This sequence comes from Ctenomys sociabilis, assembly GCA_004027165.1. Taxonomy (NCBI): domain Eukaryota; kingdom Metazoa; phylum Chordata; class Mammalia; order Rodentia; family Ctenomyidae; genus Ctenomys; species Ctenomys sociabilis. The sequence goes on from PVKA01002078.1 coordinate 132,198, forward strand.
TGAGCTTGCCAGGGAAGCGCTTATTCCACTGAGCCATCTCCCCGGCCATAGCTTTGTTTTTTGTTTTTTGCCTTCTTTTTTGGTCGGGATACAGGTATTTGAAATCAGTAAAGGAGACTGAGATAATTTTTAAAAGCGTGGTGTGTGTGTGTGTGTGTGTGT
>PVKA01002079.1:0-132242 GCA_004027165.1 Ctenomys sociabilis
TAATGGAATTCTCTGAGTTAGGTTTTCTGAATATGAAGTCTGACCTCCTGAGGACACCAACACCTCCATATAGTATGATCATTCATGTGGTCACAAAGTCTCCCATTGTAAGGAAGGAAAAGTGGTTTTTTGATAGGAAAAAAATGTCCACATCTATCTTGAAGGAAGGACCTCTTTTCTCAGATGTTGTGGAAGCCCTTTAAGCACCTGCCTCCAACTCGCCTGCGCCCTTTCCAAGTCTATAGTTTAATAATCTTCATGTGCCTGCTTTTATTTAACAGGATCCCAACAAAAGTCATCTCTGGAGTATCCAAGGAGCTGTGTTCCTGATCACTCACTCCACTCTTCCTGCAATGTCATCATACTTTACTTTCATCATACTAATTGTATTGGGGTAGTCTCTTACTGTCTTATGTTTGTTTATGTTTTTAGATAATATAATTTCCATAAGAACAGATACAGCATGGAAGATACATCTATTGAATCAATTCATTATCCATCCATCCACATAGATATTTATTCATAGAGTAGTTATCAAGAATCCCTCTAGATGCCTCTGGAGACCAAACAAAAACAAGATAGTAGTTCTATGAGCCCTCATGCTATAGACAGAGAGCCAAGGAAACAGTTCACCAAGGGGTCCTTATCTTCCCACTCCCCCGCCCAGGTCTTTTAAGTCCCAGCAAGCCAGGCAGTAACACAAGCCAGGTAGAATACTTACTCTGGTACTTCTCCAAAACCTTCCAGAGGCTGTGCTTCTGCAGCATAGATCTTGGCATAGTGTCTGGCAGTATTTTGAACATAGCATTCCTATAACACCCAAATACAAGGGAAAGCCAAGTGATCAGAATTCAGGGCATTGCTCAGTAAGGCTATTTAGAAGATATTCCAATGTAAGTCAAGACAAGCCAGTGGATTTCCAAAACTCATCCCTTGGCTGAAGTCACAGAGATAACTTTTGTTTTCCTTTGCAATAGTGGAGAATTGAACCCAGGCCCTTGCACATGCTGGGCAAAAGCTCTACCACTGAGCTACACCTCCCACTCCTGAAGCCACAATAATTGCAACCTCGAATTGGTCAACTACAGAAGAGTTATGAGATGTGAAGGTCGTCCAGGCCAAGGTCAGTGGTCTGTAGCCTCAGGTGTACCTGGACAACAGACATTCCACATTTCATGACTGAGTTACATTCCTGCAAGGAAATGGCTAAATTAATTGGTCACTAAGTGAGGAACTGTATATAGTTATGTATATTACAATATTCAGAATGGAGAAATGGTCAAAGAAAACTCCAACTTCATGACTTCTCTTTTACTGGCAGGACTCTGATGTGCAATACTGTGATGTATAACAGTAGGGGGTGGCAGTAAGAGAAGCATATCCTTTTTCTCCCTTCCTCTCCCTTCTTATCCCCCTCCCCTGCTCCTCCTCTCTGTCCTCAAGTTCTGTGACTAGAGAGAAGTGAAAACTTAGCTAGAGCTGGGGGTCAGTCTCTCATCAAGGTGTAAGACTAATGTGAAACCAAACTGAGGAAAGCAGGAAAAAGGATAGTGCTCACCCTTCTGAGCATGCTCACTGCCCCCTGCCATGAATATCAACAAAAAATATTCAAGAACTTAATGAATTTTGCCTGTCACTGAAACCTTTGGGGATGCTGGCATCTAATGTCATTTAGAACCTCTATCTTCCATAACATCCTACTAATCAAGTAGATTCAAAACCTGAGGGGCCTCCTAGGGCTTCCCAGGGAGAGAGATGAGCACTACCAGCGTCCAAGCTGATAAGGTCGCTCAAGGCTTTGGTAGAATCCCAGCAGGCCGGCCTGAGGCCAAGAAATGAATTCTGAGTCCTCAGAAGTGACTCCCAGAATTCAGCCTGAATCCAAAGTTCAAATGAAGAAAATCAGCCTTTTGGAGGCACTCCCCTCAGTCCTGAGTTTGAGCTTCACCTCATGTCAATGCAGGTAGCTCTCACCCCCTCAGGTATGCCTTTGAGTAGACAGACTCACCTGGGCTGCAAGCTTGTAGTTCCTTTGGATGAGCTCATCATTGTTTCTGGTCCCGTAGGCTATGGCATTGTGCACCTTGAGCACACAGGCATGGCCAGGCTGGAAGACAGGCGTGAGGCCCTGCATCACTGTGCTGCGAAAGGCCTTGCGGTGCACGCCTTCCCCGAAGTGCAGCTCCTCTGTGGTAATCTGGCCACGCAGGCGGCCCCCAAAGTAGCTGTCATTGAGGAAGTCTTCTCTGAAGATGAGCTGACTGAATTCAATCTCTTCACATCCTAAAACACAGTACAGCTATGGTTGAGCAGAATATTTCTCAGTCCTGATCCTTGGTGAACCAGTGTCCTCATGTAAGGACAAGGACAAGACTGAGCTCCAGAACTAACAGGAAGGAATTACACTCAATGCCCTGCAGAGACATAGGAGAAGAGCTGGGTCAGGGAAGTAGGGTGTGGGTAGCTCACGCTAAAGCCCTGTAGGTCACTCAGAGGGGAATCAGTCAGAGGAGAACTGAGGACACAGAGGAAAGCATTAGACCTAAAAGTAAGTCACTCTAGCAGAGTGACTAGAAGCAAGGGGAGGGATGGGTAAAATGCAGATGAAGGACCACACACCTGACCTGATTTTATTTTATTTTATTGTGTTTTAGTACAACGTCTACAGGGTCTCACTGCATAGATTGAACTCGTAGTGATCCGTCTGTATTCGGCCTCCATTTCAGAGCCCCCAGGAGGTGGAGCGGGCATGGCATGCCCAGATTGAGCCCAAGCCCCTGTGCTTTACCTAAACAGGTGCTTTGATCTGCTGAGCTATTTGGCTGGCCCTTGTTGATTATTTATAATTCTCATGGCAGTGGAGTTTTGTTTATTAAGTCTTTGTTTACATCTATGTCTTAAAGCGTTCTACCCATTCTGCCTTCTAGTAGATTTAATGATTCTGTTTTAATATTCAGATCTTTGATCCATTTCAATTTTAGTGCAATGCATAGTGAGAGATATGGGTCTAGTTTTAGTCTTTGACACATGGAAAGCCAGTCTTTCTAGTACCATTTATTAATAGATGCTAGCAGTGTCTTAACCTTTTTTATTATTACTCTTCCAGGAACCTGTTGGAACATTTTTTTCTATCTGATCTCCCATGACATCCTAATATTACATATATATTACACATATATTCATCTATGTATATGTCCATATATGTGTGTGTCCATATATATGTATAGATTTTTGCCTTCCTAGTACATGTACTTGTACTTTAGACACAAAAGAATAAGATTTTTGCCATTAGGGGGTAATAATACTGCCATTAAAAGTACATAATATGTATTGGAAATTGGTAGGCAAAAACTAAAATCAAAAAAGTAGAAAGAAATGCTCTTGAAAGGAAAATTTTAAAAAACTAGTGTGTTTGAATTTCTAAAAAGAAATGCAATTATTTCCTGAGTTTCCTAGCAGCTGTATTTTATCAAGTTGATTACACACAGGTTTCAGATGACAATGGATTAAATTAGCGTGCTTCATTTTGAACTTGAGATAATCAGAGAAGACTGTTAACTTATTTTGTTGATGACTTTCAATGAAAAGGGACTGTTTAGACTTTCAAAAACATCTTCGACTGCTCACCACCAATGAAAATTGACATCTTCCCAAATATTTCAGAGAAGAAATAAATCATGAATCATGTGAAAATTCCACTTTTATACAGAATATTTAGAGAAATTTTTTCTCTTCCTATAAAATATTTTCAAGTCATAATCTATAAGAATAGCCAGACATGGTGGGGCATCCTATGATCCCAGCACTTTCAGGGGCTGAGGCAGGAGGATTGCAAGTTTGAGCTCAGCCTGGGCAACTAAGGGATTTAGCAAGATTCTGGTTCAAATTTTTAAAACAACTTTTTAAGAGGCTACAGAAGTAGCCAATCATGAAGACCCAAAATTCAACTCCCATTACAAAAAAGAAAAGGAGTAGCCTATGCTATTAGCTGTCAAAATGATAAGGAAACTGATCCTGTACTTGAACAGTATTGGCTGATGCCTCAGTCTCATTATTATCAGAAACAAGGGATTGGTGGAGAACTTCTACATAGAAAAACTAAGTGAAGAACTAGAAGCTAGCAAAAGAAAGAGGGTACTGAGAAAGATGCTGCAAACGTTGTTACAAAGACTAGCAAAACACTGCGGGGACTGAGACACGCCACCCTCAATGCATCACTGTCAGAAGGACTGCGGACCTGAAGACAACTAAGAAGCAGGTGTGGCAGGGTGCCTACCGCTCTATGCCAGGGCTTGGGTTCCATGCCCAGCACCTAGTCTATGTGCATAAGTAAAGGCAAAAGTTGTTTCAGACTATATACTTAGAAAAAGACAGGGAAGAATTGTACAGTGCTACACGTGGTATAGTTCACTATCCTGTCTATGATCCCCAACAGAAAAGTCTACTTAACAAAGGATAAAATCATAAAGAAAGAAAGAAAAAAAAAAGTCCTACTTCTGTTCTCTGTCTCTGTGAAGTCCTGCAGGGAAAGAGCTGAAATTCTAGTTTGAACTCACTTCCTTTTGTGGAGGAGGCAAGTATGTGTCTACGACTCTGTGGAAAGTCTGAGAGAATCTCCTGACCACCGATGTCTGGCAGCCATGCCTGAAGTGTCACCCTGAATGAGTCAGCTTTGCTTCAGCCCTGCCGTTCCCCGAAAGTGAGAGATGAGAGTAAGAGTCTTTAGACCAAGGTCTTCTCTGGAAAGAACCATTCAGACAGCAGCAGCACGGAGTCTGTGAGGGAGTTTCGGGAAAGACAGGAGAGTGACAGTGTAAGCCGCAGCCAGGGAAGGAGACAGAACTTCCCTGAGAGCTTTGTGGAGCACAGCCCTGCTGGGATCTGCGCTCCCGGCTGCCTCAGATCCATGACAGAGCAGTTCTGAGAGGGAACCAGGACAGACTCACAGAAACCAAGCAGACACACGGGCCAGGGAGCGCAGGAAGAGCAAAGCATTCATCCAGACTGGTTGCTGCACCCGCAAATAGCAAACTTCAAACCCTTAGCACAGAGGGAAGTCGTGTGGCTGGCTGCAGTCTCCACTGCCAAAGACTGCTGTGCCATGGGAAAAGGCGATCTGCGAATAGGCTCGTAACATTTAATAACATCATTATATTGGGCCACTTTGTGTTTTATTTGGCCCATCATTCACTGTTGGCTTTCTCACCAACTTAGTTTTATTAGTTTTTAAATTAGAGAGTGCTTGTAAAATGTGATTCATTCCTCCTACAGAGAATTAAGTGAATAAAATGTTTAATGAGAGATTCTTTCCTATAAAAAAATGATTAAAAGTAAATTTCAGCTTCTTCACCTAAAGGGCCAGGTACGGCCCCGCAGCGTGGTGAGTAGGTGAAACTGGGATCCCAAGGCACAGGGGTGCAAGCTGGGTGAGGGACCAGATGCAGACGCTCTGCTTGGCGTCACCGCACTCGGCCAAGGGCACCGTTACCACCTGGTGACCACAGCTTAACTCCACTGGGAGTTCTTGACTGGCATAAACTTTGAGAAGTGAATGCACTTCAGCAAACCTAGATTACCGAAGTCCCACCAAGGTGAGGATACCAGTCAGTGTGAAGGCCGGAGTGAGACAAAACCTGAAAGCTGGTGCTTTCTGAAGTATAAGAAGGAATGGGATTCTTCTGCATATTGTGAGTTTTGCAAATATGGAACAGAAATAGAATTTAAAGTATACTACATACTGAAGATAGGTATTTAGCACTGGGACAGGTCTATGAGGAGCTTAGCTTGGTTGTGATTTATTGTTTTGGATAAACATCATATTTGCTGAAACATTTGGTCCTTCCCTTCTTCTCCCTTCCGTTCCCTCCCCTGCCCTTCTCCCTTCCTTTCTCCCCCTTCTCCTCCCCTTCCCTTCTTCTCCCTTCCCTTCCCTTCCCTTCCTTCTCCTCCCCTTCTCTTCTTCTCCCTTCTCTTCCCCTTCTCTTCTTCTCCCTTCTCTTCCCTCCTTCTCCTCTCCTTCTCTTCCCCTTCCCTCCTTTTCCCTCCCCTCCCTTCCTCTATATTCCTCTCCTCTCCCCTACCCTCCTCTTCCTTCCCCTTCCCTTTACTTCCCTTCCTTAGTGCAGGGGATAGAAACCAGCACCCTAGTCATGCTAAGCAAGTACTCCACCACTGAGCTACACACCCAGCTCCTTGCTAGACTATTTCCAAGCTGTAATCCCAGTTTCTTCCTTGTATGTGCTAGATACTAGTACATCATACTTTTGTTTACACAAGGATTTCAGGAGTTTTGTTTGCTTTGGAAAGCAGCACATACAATACTAACCTAATTTAACCATCAGAATGTTGTCCAAAAAAATTAACCACAGATCCAAGTGTATTGTGAGCAGACCTTGACATCAGCCCGCAGTGTGTGTAGACCTGGCCTGCTCTGGCTCCGAGAGCTGACCACAGCCATTGTCTACCTTCACAATCTGTGATCAGGGTTATAGTTTAGACTCAGTCATTCAAAGCGTATTTTTTCCATAGGAACTGGAAAACTCAACACATCCAGACCTTGCTACTTCCTAGGGAGCACGCCAGGGAGGGGAGGGTGGAAGTGGGAGTAGATGGGTGGGTAGTGTTTCCTAAGAGGGAATACTTAGCAAGCATGGGGTCCAACAAGCTGTGGGAAACTCAATGGATGGCCCAGGGATGGGCCTATTGTTGAGCATCAGCAGCTGTTAGGCCATTATGACACCAAATGTACCAAGGGAAAGTACAAAGACCCATCTTTCATTTCATTAAAAGGCAAGTACATGGGGTTGTACTCAAGACACTGGGTCTCTCTGCTCAGCTTGCCAAAGGAACTAAAGAAATGAACCATGCAGTTTAAGTGCCAGAGGTTGGAAAACTCCACGGAGCTGACCTGAATGAAAGTCTGACACGTGAGGGAAAAGTGAAATCCAAAGTCCCCTCTGCAAGCTCCCAACAACGGCACAGATACAATCTCATCACTCCTGTCATCCACTTCTGAGTATTTGCAGCCAACGGGAAGGAAGGGTGGCCCTTCCGTTCATGGAAAAGGCTCCTGAGACGTTCCTCCATCCATCCCCGAGCCCTCCCCCGCCTGGCTGGAAGGGTCACGGGAGCAGTAGGCAGCCACTCGTGGCCCAGCTCTGGGGGAGCCCGTTTCCCCCTGCCCTGCAGGCCAGCTCATGACTGCTTACCTTTACTATCCGGGTGGCTGGAGAGCTGTTGGAGAACTAGAAGAAGACAAAGAAGACACTGGCATCAGCACAGCTGTCCATCTGACCTGGGAGGGCCAGGGCTTTTCGCCTGCAACCCAGAAGCTGAGGTTTACCTTCAGCTGTCAGGTTAAACTCAGCAGTCACTTTGCCAAAACCGTTCTTGATGCAGCAGTAATACAGACCCTGGTCCTTCTGACTGGCTTGAACGATGGCCAAAGACACGGCAGAGTTGTCCCCTGCGCTGGAATAGGGGACATCAATTTTCACACACTTCGTCATTCTAAAGTTGCATTTTCCTAATTTCCTAAAGGAAAAAGAGGCACGTTGCCTTGCCCTCGTGTTTTCAGCCAGTGGGTTGGCTAAGAACAAGACGTGATCAACTGTCTAAGTCAGTGGCTAGTCCTGAGGGAAGGACCACTGGAACTCGGTGTGATGTTCTCATTCCAGCACCTGACATGGATGCACAGAGACTTAATGGAGCTTAACCGTCATCCATAGAGCCAAGGATGGGAATTGACAGTATTAGGGCTGTCAGTAGCACATCTGCTCAGAATTCACCTTGTTATATTGCTAACCAAGGTGTCTGTCCTGTGCTGAAAGAAACCTGATAAATCTGGTAACTCCAACACAAACCTAAACACAGATACAATGAAGATGCTTTTAGAAAAAGAATGCTTTGCTTTACTGAGGACACTTAAATATATTGCCCAGGGCTGGCTAAATAGCTCAGTGGATTAAAATGCCTATAAGTAGGCACAGGCAGGCCATGGCTTAGATCACTGGGCCTCCTTGCCAGCCTTGCCCCCAGAGCACGCTGAGATGGCGACTGAGACTGGGCGTGGTGTTGTGCGCCTGTAATCCTAGCCCTTGGGAGGTTGTAAACAGGTGGATCACTGTGAGTCTGATCTAGTAGTGAGACCCTGAACACCCTGTAGACCCTTCCTTAAAATACAATAATAAATAAAAGAAACAGTGTACCCCCTTAGTACATTATTATTGGACTCCCTAATAGTTATAGACTCCCCTAGTGCATACCAGCCAGCTGTCCCCCACCACCCAGTATCCCCAGATCTCAGACGCTGCACTAGGAATATAATAACTAGTGGAGATGGTAATGGTGGGTAAGGGGGATGCTGGAGCTAACGTGTAGGGGGCACTTGGTGCGTATCAGGAGCTGCGCGAATTCACTAAAAACCTAATGAGAGAAGTACAATTGCTATCCTCAGGTCACAGGCAAGGAAACTAAAAGTTAAAAATTTAAGCATATGATCTTGGTCTCACTTGGCAAGCTCTGTAAGTAATATGTGATTCCTGCCCTTGAGTCTGGGAAATTTGAATGATGATTGCAGCCATAGTATTTATTCTAAAGTTTCAAACAAAGCCCTTCACAGAAAAAAATGATACTCAAACAGTGTTCTAATTTTGTTCTATATAATGAATTCTGTTAAGCACTCACCAAGATTCTCTCTCTCTCTCTCTTTCTCTCTGTACATTTCAATCTCAATTTATTTCATAGCTCACTAACAAAAGTCTAATTACAGTATCTTGAATTTGTCTCAGTTGTATGTTTAACAAACGTGTTCATTATTGGTTGGCTTGTCAATAGATTTCAAGTCTCTGGTTTATTCGTGCCTCTTGTGGAGTATACCCAAGGCTTAAGATGAAGTCCGCTAGATCCTTGTGCTCCCTCCTCTGCTGTGGCCCCCTAAGCATGTCTAGAATGTATGGTTATGAGTGGATGTAAGAGTCCTGTTCCAAGTGGAAGACTGCCTGGCAGGGTAGTAAAGCTCTGAACTAGTGAGAGGGCGTTGTGGAGTGTCCTCCGGGCTCTATGGACCAGCACAATATTTCTCAGCATTGAAATGGATGCTCAGGACGCCCCCAGAAGGCCGGCGCTGAACTGGAAGGATCACCTCCAGCGCATCTTCCCTGCCGCCTGGTAATTCTCTGAACCTTACCTCATAACCATGAAGAGCTTGTGGTTAAGGGGCATCTAGTCTGGGATGCAACAGATAAATGAAAAATGGCAGTGAAAAGTAACTTGGTGAATATTTTTATATTTGGAGGAAACCTGGCTAAAGGCTGGCAGAACACAACAGGAGCTGTAATCAGCTGTGGAGAAAAATGCACCAAAAGCAAACTTCGCCGGAGACTGCTCTCACAGGGCCCGGCCCCCACGGCCAGTCCTAAGGAGCCAGGAGCTCCTGGTAGCATCCACGATACCCTCCAGGCTGGGCTGCAAAGTCCCTCCTATGGCCCCCAGTGGGATCCTGCCCTCATCAACAGCCAGCCCACGACTTGCTGGTGGCCCAGCAGCAGTGACGTGACCTGTGCTAGTGATATGGCCCGCACAGTGGCCGGCCAGCTCATGCCACGGGGACACTTTCCACTCTCCCCTGAGCGGGGAGGGAAACCAGGAACACTGGAGGGCGCCAGCTGGTGATCTCCAGGGAGCCAGGACAAGTCACTGCTTCCTAAACAGGACAAACACACCCGGAGTTTCTTCTTTTCAGTTTCCTGAGTCTACTAGCGGCCACAGAACAGTTTTCTGACAACTGACTTCCAAACTAGCTTATTAAGTACCGAGAACTTGGACAAAGGGAGAGAACGGCTGCGTGTCCTTCCAGGTCACCATTCAGCCGGCTCTCCAGAGGGCTGCTCAGTTATCGGAGAATGCTCCCCTGCTTGACTTTGCTCTTCACCATTTACATAGAATCCCCCCACCCCCAGCCACTCCTCGGTGATGAGCCAACTTGTAGGTTTCTGTACAGTAGAAAGATACCCTCCATGGTTTATGATCTGCCTAATGGATTGTTTTGTTTTGTAGGGGTTTTTTTTGTTTATTTTTTGTACTTTTTAGGGAAGAGTCTACAGGGTGTTCAGGGTCTCATTACCAAATAGCACTCATAAGTGATCCACCTGTTTACAGCCTCCCAAGAGCTGGGATTACAGGAGCACTACCATGCCCAGTCTCAATTGCTATCTCAGCATGCCCTGTGGGTGGGGCCGGCCTGGCAGGCCTGTGGATAGAACCCTAGGCTCCTGCACCTGCTTGCACATACGTTAATCCTCTGAGCTATTTAGCTGGCTCTCAAATGCTCACTTGAACAGCTTCACCATCTCACTGGTCCCTTCATTGTTTAATGAGTGTAAGCCTTTGCTACATGCTCATGTTACCCTTGAGAGATTTCACTTCTCTAAAAATTATACTTTGGTGGAGGCTATTGTTTGGGTATTGATAGCCTTCCAATGGTCCCCAGGGTGCTGCATTTGGAAGGTATTGTAGACTGTAGCAGGAGGGGGTTAGCAGAAGGGCCTTACGTCACTGGGGGTGTCCTCCAATGGGCATCAAGGGACTAAAGCCTTTCATTTCCTAGCTTTGAGCAGCTTGCTTGACCACATGCTCCCCATCACTATCTTCCAGCACTCCAATAAGAGATCCAAAGCAGTAGAGTCATGTGATCTTGAAATGGAATCTCCAAAAACATGAATCAAACAAACCTTTTCTTTCATTTTTTTTTTTTTCATTTATGTATTTGGTACAGGTTCAGACTCATAGTGATCCTCCTATTTTCAACTTCCTCAGCACTGGGATTATAAGTGTGCACCACCACACCCAGACTCATTCACTCGTTCACCATGCCCCAAGGGTGAGACCAGTGTGCCCTGCAGAATCAAGTATTGAACCCTGATCTCTGCACTTGCCAAAGCAGGTGCTTAGTCCACTGAGCTATCTCACTGGCCCTAAATCTTTTCTCTTTATAAGTTAATGGACTCAGGTATTTCAGTACAGTGGTAGAAAGCAAGGCAGTGCAGTAGTTCATGGAGGATCAGATACAAAGAAACACTCTGCTAGAGGCAGAGGGAGAAATTATCTAATATTTGGAAGAATGGCAAATGACTTTTCAATATGCAAAGGATTTATGACTCCCAGATATTCTCTCAAGTGCAACTGTGGAGAAAGCAAGTAGGTTCAAGTAAGCTACTGCCCACAAAAAATGAAACAAACATCACAGAGAATTTAAAGACCTTTCAACCTACCTAGTGACACATACTCCTAATGGTTTCTATAAATATGCCTCAAATAGAAAAAGAATCTGGAAAACTTAAATAAAGGCTGGTTAATTAAAAAATGCTGAAAACTCAGGTTAATTGTTCTTGGCTGACAACTTCAGAAAATAAATTAAAATGAATAATTAGTATTATTTGATAAAGCTCTAAGAAACTCCTTGATTTAAAAACCAAACTATTTCTTTTTCATTTTTTTAAACCATACATAAGACAGCCAGGATAGTGGTGACATGTTAGACCAAGTGGTTAATTATATAAATCACAATCCAATTAGATTCTCAGGAGTGAAGTCAATAGAAATCACACTATAGCCCAAGTCTTACAAGGCTGCCTTTGGGGAATAATTTCCAGACATACATTTTAATTAGATATTATTTAATTTAATTAATAGGAAAACACGGACTTTCTCCTGCTGTCAGTCAGGTATGATGCCTCCCCAAGCAGTGCCCGGCTTCTGTGTGCTGTATGAATTGTGCTGGTTTCCACTGAACCAGGCGGTCAGAGTGTATCAGATGAGGCCAGAGGTGCTTTAAGGAGCCATGAGTCAGACTCATCCCACACAAGGTCTCCTTGGCAATGATTCTCACTCGCCTCTCTTCTATCACTTCTAGGACTCAAAAGCAAACAGATCTCTCACCTTAGCGATGGCGACTCATCCTCCTCCATAGCTGCTACAGCTCTGTAATTTCGTAGCTACCCCCTTCCTTAGCTTCGTTTGGCCTTTGCCATATTAAAAGGAATTTATGAAACAGTTCACACACGTAGGAAAAACGTACACATCTTCAGAAGACAGCTCTTTAACCTAGGGACCTCAGATCCTCAGGCTAGAACATTATTTGACGTGTTTGATCATTTTTAAATGCTAATGAAAGGTTCCGTGGCTTCCTTAGAACACAAAACTCATCAGTGGCAGAACCACGGAAAGAACCTTCCACACTTTTCCATGTGCAGGCATCTGCATTCAATTCTTACATTGCTTGAATACTGTGGGTGTGGAGTTTGCTTCATTTTGCCTTTTCATTTCCTATAGTGTATTCTTCTATTTTACAACTACACTAAGAAGCAAGCAGTTAACCATTGTAAAAAGCAACCAGAGACCAATATCCCACCTTCTCTGCACTTGGGCTATTGGCTTGGAATCTTTTGTCCACCAGATAGTAGAATCTTCATGAATTTCTGCAAACTGGCAGCTCAATTTCACATTTCCAGAATGGTCAGGGAACATCTCTGCTTGGATCTTTTTCAGTAATACTGGAGCTAGAAGGAAGAGGTTTCTGGGTCAGTGTAGGCAAGAGATGTTCCCATGTCATCTCGTGTAATTCTTACAACAATCCCAAGAAACAGAGATAATCCTCCAATTTATGAATAGGAAAATAAATGTGTGATGAGATGTGACTTGCTTAAACACAAACAGTAGGAAAGTGAACAATTCAAGCTAATAAAAAAGTTCCTGCTTCTCATTACTTAAAATTCCTAGCGAAGGGCTGGGGAGATAGCTCAGGGGTGTAAGCGACCACATGGCAAACACAAAGACCCGGGTTTGATCGCTGGTACCACATGCTGTGCTGGCCCCCAAACCAGTATAGTGATGAACACCTGTAATCCCAGCGCTGGGAGGCTGAGACAGGAGGATCACTATGAGTCTAGGCTGCACAGGAAGATCCTGTACTAAATAAAATTTTTAAAAAATTCCTAGTGCAAGGGGCCAGCAAGATAGCTCAGAGGCCTAAAGCACCTGCTTAGGCAAGCTTAGGCAAGCACATTTCAATCCCTCGCACTACACGCCACACCAGTCCCACCCCCAGGGTGGGCTGAGCTGACCACAGAGTCCAGAGCATAATAGCATTGCTGGGGAGACTGAAAACAGGAGGATCACTATGAATCTGAGCTGCAAAGGGAGACCCAGTAACAACTAAACATATATATTTTTAAAAATTCTAGTGCACGATCTGTTCGGCTCAAAGTGAAAGAGAACTTGAGAAAGGTTTTTAAAGGAGTGGAAATGAGGGGAGGGGGTACATATAAATTTGAATACCAGGGAAAATAAAGATGTTTCTAAGCAATTACCAGATGATTAAGGTCAAAATCAGAAACTGGAAACTCAAGAGTAGAATAAAAATCTTGATTATTTGGATAGATGTAGCTAAACCCATAAATATAAAAGGCTATTTAAAAATAAATTATTGAATAAGATGCCTCATTCCACCACCCTATCACCAGTATCTTTGCTGAAGATGGATTGTAGTAATGTCTGATGTCATTCTCATTGCAAAGAGGCATCTACTTGAATGAAATAGGAACCACAAGAAAATGCTGCACCTTGGTTGGGCTGAGACCTTTGAATGTCATCTCCTAACTTTATGAGCTTGATGTGAGAGATTCTACTGGGGCAGGATCTGCAATGTGGAAAGCTTGGCTCACCAGGCAAATGTGTAATTACTCAGGGCAGCCAGTGGGCGGCAGTACAGACAGTAGAACAAGAAAAGCACACTCCCCTCGGCCAAACCCCCAGAATGATCAGTAAACAGTGATATTACAGAAAACGTAGTGTCAGTTTGTTACAACCCAAGTTCCATAACCACACAGCAAAGAACACGTCAACAAATGTAATCCACAGTTAAGTATCATTAGAAAGGACTTCTTTTACTCCATTTCTTCCAATTTCACAACCATGAAATAGTTGATCCTTTAAGTGACTTCCCATTTCTCCTAGGTCCCAGCAGAGATTTGAATTAGTACATCTGGGTTTTTTTTGTTTTGTTTTGTTTTGTTTTGTGGAACTAGGGATTGAACTCAGGCCCTTGCACTTGCCAGGGAAGCATTTATTCCACTGAGCCATCTTCCCGGCCCTAGTTGATTTGTTAAGAAAACTTAACTGTCCCCTAGAGGAGATCTAGGAAACAGAATGCACGTTTGGAAGCTAATGTTTTGCCAGAGAAATGGCAATGGACTGTTTGGGCACCAAGCCCCTCAATCAGAGAGCAGCTGAGACTCTCAGCAGTGTCTCAGGAGCCAGGTGCATCATCTAGAGAGCGACCAAATCTTTATCTACATCAGCTTCATTTTGGTTCATTGGCCCCCACGGCCCGCACCCTGGCCGACACCCTCACATATGCGGCCTCAGCTGATTGGTCTAGGAATTCTGAACAAGCCCACTTCCTCCTCCGGGCCATTTGCTCATAAGCCCTCTAACGCTACACAGGAGCAGTCTTCATGGGGGGGTTGGGGGACGATTACATGGTCCTAAGGCTGTTGTACTTGTTGAACACAAGAGGGAGACAGAAATACATAAAATGGGTGCAGAACTGATGGCAGGTTTCAGAAGAAAGAAAGCTGACCCTGGCAAGGGATCTTGGGACCCGGTGAAGGATCCTGCTGTGAGACCGAGGAGCAGAAGTGCGAAAGAGGAGACATAGGAGAGTCACCCCATCTGGACATATGTGGAGGGAACAGAACAGCATTTTTTTGGTACCTGTGAAATTTTCACTGTTTTAGTGCTGGATACCTAAAATGAAGGTAACTCAGTGTTAGTTCTTTTAGACCCACCCATACGGTGCCTACCTACACCAGTGATGTGCTGGAGGAGACATTGAATTTGGGATACTCTGGGGGCACAGGGCAGGCACCAGACTGCTGGGTAGACATGGCCAAGGTGCCACCAGGTCTGAACACACTGTCCAGGCCTTATAAGAGCTACCACCTCCAGAAGGAATAAGGACTGAGGGTGCTGTGGCCACCTGGACTGTCCTTTTCTTGTTCTACTGTCTGTGCTGCCGCCCACTGGCTGCCCTGGCTAATTACACATTTGCCTGGCAAGCCAAGCTCTCCGCATTGCAGATCTTGCCCTAGTAGAATCTCTCTCATCAAGATCTCATGGCTGATAAGAATAGGAGAAAAACAAAACTAAAAGGCTTTGAATTATTGCTGGCAAAGTAGATCTTAAAGAATTCGGTCATAAGCCAGGTGTGGTAGCACACACTTGTAATCCTAGCACTCTAGAAGCAGAGGCTGGAGAATCATTATGAGTTTGAGACCATCCTGGGCTACAAAGTGAGCTTAAGGCCAGCCTGAACTCCATAGTAAAACCCTGTCTTAAAAAGACCAAAAAAAAAAAAAAAAAAAAAAAAAGTCATACAGACATCTATAATGGACAATTAGAAGATAAGTTAAAGAGAAAAACAGGTCATTATCAAGGTTAGACCCCACTGACAGTGCTGTCCCAAATAGTAAATGCCAAAAGAAAATCTCTTTTTTCTTGTCACTCCTCATCTGCACTGGTTCTTATGGGTGAGCGCACACAGCAGCTTCTCATTACATGAATCCTCACTGCTCATTACCATATCTAACTGGGGCCACCCTATGAAACAGGATGGCCTTGATAAGCCAAAGGCCAGGCATTCCTTTACCAGGCAGATAAAGCTCTCTCAGTGCAGCAGCCTACACTGCTTTGTCATCAGAGCAGGAAGCTGGGAGCCTGAAAATGTGGCTGCCACTATCCCAGGCACCTGCTTTCCTATCCTTCCCAGAGAGGTTGGCCCCAGGGACCACCCCTGCGCAGCTGGGGGAGGATGGCAGGGAGGACCTGCCCAGGTGTGGAAGCCGCACCTGAGACTCCCAGGTACTGCGGATGGGGAGGAGCACAGGTGAGGCCCCCTGGCTGTTCTCCCACCACACAGCTCCCCCTTACAGCTGGGGAGAACAGGCTGGGTGTGCAGAAACCCTCTCCTAGTACTCTGAGGTTGGCACTGTACTTGAAGTCAAAAATAATAATCTTTGTCTGAAGTAAGTTTTTATTTCATGAGCATGGTACTTGGCATAAAAACTGCCTCATTTTCATATATTTTTATTTTTAAAATGGATAAACACCTTTCTCATGGCTTTGCATCTTGATGCTGGCATGATCCCTATTTTAGCACCTCCATTTTCACAGGTGAAGAAAAGGTGAAGCATTTGTCCAAAAGTGAAGCATTTGCCTACAGCTGCCCAGTCCTTGGCAGATGCCAGATGTGGACTCGAGCAACTGGACTCCTAATCTCTGCTGGAATCTGCAGTGTTGCAGCTTTCTCTCTAAGAGCCTTCAAATGCTTACGAAAACCTCTGCTCTGAACCTTTGCTCTCAAAGGCTTCCACTGCCGGCGGCAGCACTGCAAAGTCCTTCACTGCCATATTGCACTGGTCTGGCCTGGACAAGCCTTCAGTTGTCACAGGGCCTCTGGCAGGGCCATCCCCACAAGGCCACCTCTGCCCTCAATACCTGCTCCACTCACCACGCCCTCTCCCAGAATGCTGCACTCTTTGCTTGGTCAGCTGCTTTTGCCTGGAGGAGGTGATGCTAAGCTCAACTCAGACTCTGGATCATCCTTTTTCCTACACATGTATTGAATGATTATAGATAAGAATTCTAAATAAATTATAGCCCTCTGAGCTGAAACCATTTTCAAGATCTTTTTAAAAAAATTGACATTTTGCGTGGACGCATGTGTGTGTTATTAAGGAGACTGAACCCAAGGCCTTTGCACTGAGCTACATCCTCAGGCTGTGTTTTGTTTTTACTTTGAGACAGGATCTTGCTAAGTCTATATGCTGTCCAGGCTGGGCTCCAACTTCTAATTCTCCTACCTCGACTCCAACAGCCTGGGATTATAGGC
The DNA here is from genome assembly GCA_004027165.1 of Ctenomys sociabilis. Classification (NCBI taxonomy): domain Eukaryota; kingdom Metazoa; phylum Chordata; class Mammalia; order Rodentia; family Ctenomyidae; genus Ctenomys; species Ctenomys sociabilis. The sequence continues at coordinate 16,949 of PVKA01002079.1, forward strand.
TATATAGCACAGCTAGCTGCTTCATTCTTTGCAGATACATTTAAAAAGCTGTGGGCCAGCCAAGCACTTTAGCACACACCTGTAATCCCTGCACTTGGGAAGCTGAGACAGGAGGAGCCCTCCCAAATTCAAGGTCAGCCTGAGCTACATAGTTCAAGGTCAGTGTATTGAGCGAGACTCGATCTCCAAAAATAGCAAGACTTTGTGGACTAAGGTTCTTGTTGATTATTTCCACCTTTACAATGTGGTTTTGTTTTTAATTCTTTTAGCAACTGGGGGTGAAGACTCATCTGAGCAGGAAAGGAAAAAACACAGTCCTCCAAGTTCAGAGATTCTGGCTAAGAGAGGAAAAGCTTCCTCCTTCAGACCCAAAAGGGCCAGTGCTTTCTGCCCTAGCACACAGGCCTTTGACCTGCTGCAGGATTTTCTCTGACCTCTGCAGGTAGCACAGGAAGGGTGTGGGGTGGAGGGGGAGCACTGAGGAGGCAGAGCTGGTGTCTGGCTATGCGGCTGGCTTTGCAATGAACTCGGAGATGAACAGATTCTCTGGGCAAAGTAAGAAGTGACTGCAATTCCAAGGGCTTCCGCGCTTCTCTTGGCCTGAAACCCAAAGACCCCAAAGCTTAGGTTTAGACAGTGAGGAGGATGAGTTCAAAGAAGTTTTATACTTAAATTTGAAAGAGAAGCCAACTTTCAACTGAGCCATTTTTAACAAAACAAGGATTAGAGAGACTCACAATTTGTTCCAAGATAGTTCTTTTCATAAATCCCACATAGTGTGTTGCCTATTTAATTATATTCATTAGCTACATTGATTAGTGCTTCTGTTCATCTCTTTTAAATAGATTTTTTAAAAAGGATAATTAAACAGAAAGGCATCTTAATCACACTCCTACCATCAAACACACCTACAGGAAGCCTTTAGCAGTAATCCACAGGTGTGTTTTTCCCCACAGGTCACCTGGTAAATCAGGAGAAGTACGTGTGTGTGTGTGTGTGTGTGTGTGTGTGTGTGTGTGTGTGTGTGTGTGTCTACATTGGGGACTAAACCCAGGCCTTCACACAGCTCCAGTCTTTTCTTTTTTTCTTTTTTAGACAGGGTCTTGCCAATCACTGAATTGCCTAGGTCAGGCTTGAATTTACAATCCTCCTGTCCTGGCTTCCATGAGAGCTAGGATCACAGGCATGTGCCACCACATCTGGTTTAGAAGTACCAACATTTGAACCCTGCGCATCTCTCCCCTGAATTAGAAGCTGGCAATATTGGTCCCCAATAGCCTGCGTTTTTAACAAGCTGCTTGTGATCTTTTCTTTTCTTGTTTGGTACCTGGGAGCAACTCAGGACCGCACACTTGCCAGGCAGGCACTTATGCCCCTGAGCTACCTCCCTGGTCCCAGGACCTTGATGTAACAGAAGTGTGCGGACTATGGACCTACGTGCTTAGCCACTTCGTCACCACCACCAAATGTCCACATGATGGGCGCTCGCCCGCATTGCAGAGGGCTCAAGAGGGTGTAAGAACATCACAGCTGATCTCACGAACCCAAACTTCAGCCATGACAGAAACGACAGAGCCTCACCTTTTCCTTCTCTTTTGCAAGGTGCCTTTTTCAGGTCTTTTTTCTCATCCATGCATGATGATGATTTTTCTAGTTTAGGAATCTTTCTAAGAAGACTGGAGTTTTTTCTGGCATTTTCCTTCTCTTCCAATTTCAGTCTCAGGGCTGCCACCCTGGACAGTATTTTCTTCTTTACTCCCTCAGCTAAATGTCCACTTCCTGAAGATTCTTGCTTCTTCTTGACCTCCTCTGAGCCAGGCACTGCTAATCTAGCCCCCAGTACTTTGCCAATCTGTGTGGCCACATGGCTGGGCTTCTCCTGCCTTGGCCTTTTCCCACTGCTTGGGGTGGAGCCCTTCTGCCATGGGTCCTGCGGGAACTCAGGGCATTCCTCTGACTCACATTCCCCTGAAATGAAAGCCGAAGTCATCGAGGTGGAGCCAGATGAGCTTGGGAGCTTGGGTCCCCCGCTTTGAGGCTCCTTTCCTTTCAGTTCCTCAATTCTACAGCTTATTGGAAAATGTGTGGTGCTTCCTTCAGGAGATGCGAAGCCAGGCAGGTACGTAAGGCCACTAGAAGCAGGCACATGTTTCCTACGCTCATCCTCAATAGTTTTCCTTTCCTTTAAGCCAGGAAATGCATACTGATGGCTACTGGGCTCAGCCAAGTCATACTCAGATTGTTCGTGACTTTGGCCTGTGGATCTGAGGGAATCAACTTCAACAGATGTCCGAGTCATTATTGTAAGACAGTGAGCAGGAAAGGAAGTGGGAGAAATGCATCCCTCTTTGTTCTGTTTCCTCTGGTCCGCCTCCTCTGAGCTTTTGTCGCTGCGCCCCTGTATGGGGCCCATGCTGCATGCACTTGGAATTCCTTGCTCAGCTGCATTAGGACACGGGTCTTGCCAGATGGCACACTGGACTTTCACTTCTGCTTCACTACATTGACTTTGTTGAGCTTCTTCTCCCTTGCTGTCTACTTGGTCTTGGTTGAATCTGTTTTCATTTGGAATGGTCCCCCCGCTGTTTGGGGGACATAGAACTTGCAGAATGGCAGGTTGGACTTCTACTTTCTGGTCCAAATTTCCATCAGTCAATATTCCCCCCTGTCTGAAGACCTCCAGGGTGAGATCTGAGGGCCCTAGTTTCTCAGCCCCAGGGTGCTCCATCCCACTTAGGTCATCAGTGGGATCAACAGAGGACTCTAGCATGCCAGGGAAGGCCAGAAACTTTTTAAAGAAGGCCAAGTGATCCAGCTGGACCTGGGTTTCCTCCTGGTCTCGATTCACACTGTTAGCATTTTCCTTCCACTCAATTCCAGAAGCCTCTGATGACGAATCTGTAACCCACAATTCCTTTTCACAAATAGCATCCACAGATGACTCCATGAATCCCGGCTGGCTCGGACCCTGAGAAGACAGCCTCCTCTGCTGTGTGGTACAAGTGGGAACATTGCCTCCACAGGCTTCCCTGTGGTCCATAAAGGCTGGACCAGTCTTGTCCCAAGGACTAGGAACCAAGACTGCTGTGTCTGTGTGAGCCTGTTCTGGCGAGGCAGCCTCTGCCTGTGGAGCCTCAGGTAGAGCCCAGGGCCCATCAGGGTGTACGGATCTGGGCCCTGCCTCCATGTACTCAAGCTCCATTACCTGTGTTGATGGCCAGGTCTCAGAAACCGAAGTTTCGAGGGTTATAATCTTCAGCTTTTTGTCTGCTTTCCAACATCCTGGACCAGCCTCTTCAGATTCCTTCTGCAGGATTTCAGAGAGTGATGGAATATTGCTTAGTGCATGGCCTTCTTTTTCTACCATTGCTTCTGCTGCCATGGAAACACCAGTTCCCACACCTGCTATATGCCCTCTTTCCTCTCCACAGTTTGCTAGGGAGTGCTCAAAGGGCACCAGGCTAGCTTCATCTTGTGCCACCAAAGTGGGGAGCAAACTTTCTTGGAAATCATCTGCTAAGGAAGAGCCCTGGAGCGACGGGCTATCTGGTTGGAGTCCCTTCTCTGTCTCACTTCCTTTTTCTTGGAAATCCTCTTCAGGGCTTTTACCTGTTCTGACCACAGTCCAGTTCTCATTTCTAGGCTGGCTATCAGTCTGAAGAAAGGAATTGTTACAGGAGCCTTCTCTCTTCAGGAGCAGGGGAACAAGGCTACCACAGACTCCAGGCACACTGGGGGGCAAGCAAAGTATCTCTTCCATAGATTCAGTTGTGGGGCCACGTAAGATGTGACCCAACTGTAAGTTGGAAGGAAATTTGAGGTCATTTTCCTCTGGCACCCCCAGTGAGTTCTCCTCTGCACCACTTGGAAGGTTGTTCACAGAAACAAAACATTTGATGGGGTGACTTTTGGTGACAATAGTATCAGCTGATATGTCCTCAGTCTTTCTGGTTTCCTGTAGACATTCAGCATTAGCTGTTAATGCCATTAGCTTCTCCTGAGGGAAATTCCCAACTGAACCAGGACAGGCTGGTGTGTTTGTGGTGAGTGAAGCACAGGTCCTAGGAATCTCACCAGCTTGTTCAAAGTGTACAAGGGACTTTTTCTCAACAGAAAGGGGTTGGGCTCCCGCAAGCTCCTCCAAGTGCTGTGGGCTCAGCCTTTCCCAGTCAGTTGATGTTACAGAGGACAAGATAGCAGTAGAATTATCCACCTTGTCTAGGTCACTTTTGGTGGCCTCCTGTGACATATTCCAGGTAAAAGCACTGACCAAAAGAGGGGGCATTGCTGTGTTTCTATCCTTGATGCTGCTGCCTGTGGACTGTGGAGGCTCAGGATCTTGTGTTTGGGAAAGAACTGCCAGTGTCTTGTCATCAGGAGAACATAAATCACATACTTTGCCTTGACCTTCTGTCAGCTCAGAGTCCATGGAGCAAATATCTTGAGGCAAATATTTATCGACTGGTGTTCCAGCAGGAGAAGCCATGGTATCATAACATGTTCCTTGGTCACCAGCTTCAAAACACTCCATCACACATGCAGCTTCTCTGTCTCTTGACCCACTGCACACATTTTCCAAGGTGAGGGCAGTATCTGTGGGCTCAGGGGAAGCAACAGAGAAGGCCTCAGGCTCCCTGGGCTCCGTGCTAGCATCTTGGGGGAGAGACCCTGCGAGCACAGCCAGGACCATATTTCCACCATTAGTTTTTGGGGTGCTCAGCTCATGTTCTAGGTCTGCCCAGGGACCTCCAGTTGTGGTACTGTCTCTGTCTTGTTTTTCTTCCTGCTCTGGACCTTGGGGACAGGTTTCTTCCTCCAAGTATTGGGCCAATGATGCATCTTCTTCATGGATTCTTCCTGTGTGGGTTGTGGTCCCTCTGAGTGGAGGCTTCTCCCCAGCAGGCTCTGAGAAAGTTGGCGTCTGGCTGAGAGAGATTCTTTCCCTGACCATTTCCTGAATTTGCACCTAGGAAGACGAAAAGTGGTATTAATAGAATTGTTCCTGGGAGAGCCCCCAGTGGGACATAACTGCAGTCCCAAGAGCGTTAATCCTTGATGACTGTAATAGTGGATAACAAGAGGAGCAGGAATGACTGAAATCTAAACATTAACCTCAAACTCTCTCCAGCTCTTAGGGACTTCTTGGGAAACAGCACATTTCAGCACTTACATATTTTAAGAGAGCTCCATACAAATTTACCATTCTGACCATAACAGCTCTTGGCAATTATGACTTATTTAATGATTTTTTTCACTCTTTCTGAGGAAAGAGATAGAAAATAAATCAACTGTCAATTTGATCAAATAAGTCATCTTTTTGGATGATGAATTTCACTTTGATAAATGAAATATACAGTACTTAGAGCATAGAAATGAGCAATCTTTGTCCTCAGAATATTATAGACTGCTGGTTAATAATATTTCTAAAGAAGAGAAACAGGCTTGTTCTTTGATCCTACTTCCAATGGAGGAGTGCAATTATGACTGACCAATGATTTTGGTCACTGCCAATCATTTTGCCCAGAAAAGGGTATGTGGATACCCTCCTGGCCTTTTTACAATTTTATATATTAGAACATAGAACAAAATTTCATAGTAAAATAGCAAGAGACTAACATTAGTTAATAAACTATGTACGATAATCTTAAAAGTAGTTACTCAGATTATAAGATAAAGACTCTCTTACAAAGAAGAAACAGAGAGACAATAGCATAAAACTTTCAAAAGAGGTTCTGAGGTAGAAAGCCACCTCCACAAGTCAATAGGGGGTTCAGGACTGCTCAGGTTGTCAGGAAAGAGGAAAAGAGAAAAGAAGAAGAGGGGAGGGGAAGAGGGGATATGGGGAAGAAATCTCCCAATCTTAGGCCTCAAGCATTGCAGCACTATATGAATGTTGTATGATATTGGGTATTTAAAAACCAAACAAAAAAGCCAACTCTGACGAAAATTCTAGTCACTTGAAACTTTCAGCCTGTGACAAGCCAAAGCTGAAAGGAAAGTCCTGAAGCCCTGAAGCCCTGAAGACTATTCCATAAAACATCTGTGAGAAGGGGTCTTCCCATATCGCAGCCAAAGCCTGTAACTACCGCCAGTGGGAAGCAGGACAACAACTTCCTTTCTCCTCGCCCTACATCTCTCCAGGGTGGGGCTGCTCACCAGACATTCCTCTCACACTTTCCATTTTTAAGCTACACTGAGATCCATTTAACTCTAATTTTATTGGCATAAACTGCTGTTTTGTTTTTTAACCAAGATGGTGCTGAAGACAAAAAAGGAAGCTCCTGCTCCTCGCAAAGCTGAGCCAAAGCCAAAGCTCTAAAGGACAAGAGGCAGTTGCTGAAAGGCATCCACCCCCACACGAAGAACATCCACATGTTGTCCACTTTTGGCTGTGCCAAGACACTGCAGCTCCAGGTGCAGTTCAAATATCCCCAGGAAAAGAAGCTTGTACCCTGTGCTGTCATCAAATTCCCCCGACTGCAGAGCCAGCATGAAGACAGAGGACGACTATCCATTCATTCTGGGTGTCAAGGCCGACAAGCACCAGATCAAACAAAGGATGAAGAAGCCCTATGACCCTAATATGGCCAAGGTCAATGCCAAGGTCAATATGCTGACCAGAGACAATGTCTGTCTGACTGGCTCCTGATGACAGCACTGTGGAAGTTGCTAACCAAACTGGGATCATTCAAACTGGGTCCACTTGCCTAATTCTAAATATACACCTTTTCACCATTAAAAAAAAAAAAAAAACTGCTACCTGAACAAGAATAAAGTTAATATGAACTCTACAAAGGCTGGCTTTTGTTGACTTTTTCCCATGTACTAGGAGCTGTTCCAGGAAACGAGACTGAAGACAGGCACACACCATTTGTGAGGAACTCTCATTCCATGTGGTAGTGGAGGCTCGGGATAGTGATTAGCACACAGTAGGTGTTTAATAAGTATGTGTTCGAGGAGGTAATAAATAAATCATGAACTTACTGAGACAGTGCTACCCAAGGTAACCCATTAAAACTCTGTGTTTCACAGGGATTGAACTTCTATCTGTGCCTAGGAGTATTCTAAGTATAATCATTGCTGATTAAAATTCTGGCTTAGTCTCTTTCTATGTATTTTTTTTCTGTGGTGATATTAAGGGAAAAGGGAAAACAAGAAAGATAATTTCTGAGAAATAAGCAAATAGGCTTTTTTAAGTGTCAAAGAAGCAAGCCATAGTGGTGCACACCTGTAACCCCCCTATGCTGAGAGACTGAGGCAGGGAAATCTCACGTTTGAGCCTAGGAAATTTAACCAGACACTATTTTAAAACAAAAAAATAAAAGATAAGAAAAGACTGGGGTTATAGTTCTGGGGAAGGGCTTTGGAGTGTAAGGGCCCTGGGTTCAATCCACAGTACCAGATACTCACATACAAATGTCAGAGTTTAATAAAATCTAATGTACAGAATTTGCCAATAAGAAATCTTTGTTCCTCAGAATGGATTCCTTTATGTATCTGAAGGTCTGTAACACCTGGAGGCAGTATTCTTTTTACTTGTTATTCTGGTTCAGAATTTCTATGCGCTATAGCACAAATACACCTAATTTTGAAGCACCAAAAGCATGGGCAGCTTCCTTCCTGGTCATGACTGAGTCTCCCCAGTCAAAAATACCACACACCAGCTGTGCACAGAGGTATGTACCTGCAATCCCAGCTTCTCAGCAGGTTAAAGCAAGAAGAGCACAAGTTCAAGGCCACTTTGCACAACTTAACAAGACCTTGTCTCCGTAATACAATTTTAAGAGCACTGGAGCTATATCTCAGTGGTAGAGCACTTACCTAGTGTGCCCAAGGTCCTAAATTCAATTTCCAGAATCACAAAAGTGAATACACCCCCACCTCTGTCTGTCTTCTCTATTTTGCCCGAAACCACACTATTTTTATCTGTCCTTTATTTTAAGGTCTTGCTGTCATCCTCGTCCCATCAATGCCAAGAGACATTTGTGGAGCAGCTGCAGCATGAAGCACTCCCTGCCAGGCACCAGGTAATATTTTCCTAGGGCCTTATTCACAAAGCTGTTGTGGTACCTACTGGGATGATACCTTGATTCTTCCCCTCATTACTGATGAACTACGGCACCAGCAGAGGGACAGGCTGCCCCCTAGCCGGGACTACATCCAGAGAAAAGGAAGCATGAGGCAAGTAAGTTCTCCTAGGGTGAATTTGGTCCCTGTACTACATTATCCTAACTACATACCTTGAGCTATAAAGTGGTCATGTTTCTTTCACTTTTAAAATAAAATTCTACTTTAAAATACCTCTGCGAAGCCCCACATGGACAGACATACAGTGATCCCTTGACTGTATAAATGTGCCCCTTGGACAAGCACTCAGTATCTGCTGTATGCCAGGTACCACCTAAGCCCTGAGAAAGCACAGAGAGCATAACTAAGCTTGTTGGTCCTTGGAGGTGAGAGTCAAGCACCAAGCCACATGAGTGGTCCGCTGTGGCTATGAAATGCCATACATTTTATTTTAAGCAATGAGATGTTTTCCAAAGCACAGCTTCACAGCTCCTATTGGCAAGGTTTATAGCATCAGTCCTAAGAGCTAAGGCTGCTTGGCCTTCATTTAGCATCCAGTTTGTACAGAGTGGAAAACTAGGCTTTCCACTGACTTAGGGGCAGATCTGTTATGCAAGGACAACAGAAAGACTCAAGCCAGCGGTGCTCCACCCACTTGACTGCCCTCCTCAGAGAATGAGTGATAAGACTCCAGGGGCTTGGTTACATGGGAACGTTGCTCCCACACAGGTGCAAAGGAGTAACATCTGGGGGTCTTGGAGGGAGCCCACTGTCATGCGGGCAAGACTCGGAGCACTGGCAACCTGGCTGTGTGGCTCAGCTTAATGCCCTTGGCCTTGTTCCATCACAGCAGCACATCATGATCCCCTGTCTCCTCCTCTAGGGCTAACCACATGCACGTCAGCACCAGCCTGCCAAGGGCCTGGCACAGTGCCTGGCATCCGGAAGGAACTCACTGACGTTAGTTTCCCTTTTCTCTGTAAAAAGAAAGTAGACCCAAAGCAAAGAGGAAATTGAGCAGAGCTCCAAGTTATACCCTTCATGAGGGTTTTCTCATTTGTCTGAAACATAAATATGAAATGAAGATGCTTTCACCTCTTCTTTACTGATGAGGTGAATAGTCTGGTTCAAATAAAGAGAAAGGTTGACCCAGTGGGGCCGGGGTTATAGCGCAGTGGCACAGCACCTGCCTGGCAAGTGTGGGATCATGAGTTTGATTCCCAGTACAAAAAAAAAGGAAAGAAAAAAAAGAAAGAAAGCACATAGTGGGTTATACAAGGGAAGAGAAATTAAAAGAACTGGTAACCAGGATGGAAGAGCACTGGAAGACAAAAGGAGGGTCTTTCCAGCACATTAGATTGAGGAAAAGTAACAGGGAGAAGTAAATTTGGGAAGAAGAAGAAAAAGGTGGTTAGGCCACCGGATAGCAGAAACTAGAAGTTTGCTCGTCTAGCCAGGCCATAAGTGGAATGGGATGGCTGGCCAGCAAACAGACGACCCTTCCACATGCAGCCAGGGACCAGGTGGCCACATCCATGAGTGGGTGGGGTGGGAGCTCTGCAGGGGGAGCAACTGCTCTGTAGACTCAGGGCTCTGCTGGCTGTTTGTAGCCCATGTGAGGCTTATGTGAGAGCCTGGGTAGGCTATGGAGGCCACTGCCTTCCAGACAGAGATATTGCAGGAAGGCTTTCCCTGCACTGAGGCTGCAAGGTCACAACTGGACCACGTGCGTCACCCCAGGTTGGGGCTGGCTCTGTGGACAGTGGTGCTGAAGTGGCAGGAGTCCCTCTCCTCCTGCAGTGTTTGGCCAGCACTCTGAACAGTGCTTCCTTTAGAGGAGAGAAATGGAGCTCTGTCAGCACAGAGCACTCAGTGAAGCATGCACCCAGAGCAGACAAGCATTAGCTGGGAGCTGACACATGAGGCCAAAGGGGGTCCAGGGTTAGAAATCTCCCCACAGCCCCCCCAGCCCAATCAACAGCAGAGCCAGCATTTAAAGCCACATCTGTTTGGCTGTGGTTTTGCTTGAAAGTGTCCCTCAGAAGTTTCAAGTGTTTGGAAAGTGACTGGATCACAGGGGTGCTTGCTTATCAGTGGACCATCCATCGAGGAGTCCACTGGCTGAGTGTGCTGTAAGGCAGTGGGTCACGGGAAGAGTAACCTGGGGTGTACAGGGTTCTTGTTCCCAGCTCCTCCCTTCCTCCACCCTTCCTCCACCCTTCCTCTTTCTCTATTTCTCCTCCTCCTCAACATCCTCTCTCTCTCTTTCTCTCTCTCACTTTATGCTTGCTCTATCTCTCTGGCTTTCTTCTCTCTGTCTCTCTCTCTCTCTCTCTCTCTCTCGCTCTCTCTCTCTGTCCCTCTCTGTCATGCTCTCTGAACATTCTCTCTCACTCTCTCAGTTTCTGACATGAGTTCAGCATTCATCAGTGAGGTCCTTTTACCAGGTTGTCTCTGTCTTGGATTCAACCAATTATGAACTGAATTCTCCAAAAATTATGAACCAAAATAAACCTCTTCTCTTTTAAGTTGCAGTGTTGGGATTTTCTCTGCTGATGGGCTACAAAGACCTTCTCAACCTAGTTTCCTTCCTTCATTCTTTTCTCTCTCCATTACTGTTTTCTCTTCCTCCTCCTCCTTCTCCTCCTCTTCCTCCTCCTCTTCCTCCTCCTCCTCATTCCTCACTCAATCTGTACCCCCCCACTCCCTTCATTGGTAGAGTGGAATATGGAATTCAAGTCCACACAACTTCTACATGAGTACTCCACTACTGAACTAAACCCAGTTTTCTAATCAGAGAAGATGGAACAAATCCTATTGCAATAGTGGCTGGACATTCCCATTAGTATAACTTCAAAATTTCTGAACTCTGAGACTGGTGGGTATAAAACTGCAATAGTCCTTTTTATATACAACATTACCACCTATTGATTTGCCTCCTCCAAAGTTCCACAAGAAAATATTCCTATTATTCCTTTCTAAACCTTAGTGCATTTAAGGGCTCAAATAACTTTGTGGAATGAATAACAGATGAAAGAATACAAAGAGAAAATGGTAAACTATTTTCTGTTGCTATAACAAAAAACCTGAGGAACCAAGTAATTTATAAAGAGTAGAAGTTTGTTTGAATCACAGTTCTAATGGCAGGAAGTACAGAGACCATGACTCTGGCATCTGATCAGCATCAGGAAAGTTCTTCCTGCTGTTTTTACAACAGTGGAGGTGTCATGCAGCAAGATATCACAAGTGTGTTAGCTCAGGTCTTTCGCTTCCTTCCCTAAAGCCACTAAGGCCCTACCTGCCCATCTCATCTAATTTTAATTACCTTCCTGTCTCAGTTACTCTTCTCTCATTGCTGGGACAAATACCCAACACCCAAAATGAAGGAAGGAAAGGTTTATTTAGCTCACAGTTACTGCGGGTTTCAGTCCAACTTGGCTGGCTCCAAGGCAGAATGGCACATGGCAGAGAGCAGCAGTTCATGGCAGAGGAACGACTACAATGCAACAAAGAAAGGGAGCATGCAGAGAGAGGGCTTCTGCATGCCTCAGACTGAAGAACTCAGTCCCAAGGCCTGAAGCTCACTTCTGTGCTCCATGCAAGTCTCTATGCGTCAGCTAACGCATCTATGACGGAAGACTGAAGAGTGCGATGGACGCTGAAGAGTCTGCGACACAAGCGAAGGATCCAAGCTGGAGGCCAAAGAGTCTGCACCGCACGCCAGGTGATGAACGTCAAGCTGAACTCGAAGACTACGGCGGTGGGGTGGGGTGGGGAGATGGCTCAGTTGAATAAGCGTTTCCCTGCCAAGCACAAGGGCCTGAGTTCAATCCCCGGTTCTGTGAAGATAAAATAAAGTTCCTCCGAAGTGAGAGAGAGAGAGAGAGGGTCCCTTTTTGCTGAGTCACTCTGGGGCAGAAAAAAATTGTGTTCCAGGGTGGGAACCCCACCAGCCAGGCTGGAACTGTGCCACAGAGTCATCCGGCCAAGTTGACACAAAGTATCAACCACTACACTTCCAAAGGCCCTATCTTCAATTACTGTTAACAAATGACTTGAGAATTTAAGACTCCAACACATGAACTTTTGGGGAACATAGCACTGTAGCAAGCATAGATAAGATGGACACCTTGCCTAAAGTTTCCTTTAATCAAGATGCGATGCCTGACACACAATAGCTATCATCTTCCAGCCCTCGGACAACCAGCACAGGAAGGAAAAGCCAACTCACTATGACAGAAGGCAAAAAGAGAGAAAGAACTGTTAATTGGGGACTTACAGACACCACCGAGCTTTGATGTGACAACATGACCTTCTCCCAGAATAGTCCTTGTGAACAACAAATGGCCTTAGATTTTTGAGACTACTATATTTGGTTATTCTCTTAACAGCTGCTAAGAACCTCCTAATGCATATGAGAAAAATACACTGCTGGATGATGAAGAGGGTGGTGTATGGGGCCTCTGGAGACACTGGGCAGCCCTCTAGCAGGGATTAAATTGAAGGACAGTGTCACAAAGGGCAAGAGGTGTGGTTCTTGGGAACAGAGCTCAGGCCTGGGCAACTGCCAGGGGATCAGAAGGGTCTGAGGCAAGGTGAACTTGAAGTAGAGTAGGAGGGGAAAGGGGGAAATATGAGAAGATGGATCACCAAAGGAGAGAAGCCATGGGTCTAAAGGCCAAACACAACCACCCAGGGCTGAGGCAGACAAGCTCCTTAAACCTTTAAACTTCTCCTGGGCAAGGTTCCAGATGCCAACATATCCCCACTACATAAGATAATTTTCTTTTCTCAGTGCGCTTTTAATGTTCTTTCTTTTTTATATGGACAGAACTAAAAAGCACTATGTTCTTCATGGCTGTCTACACATCATCTATTTTCTCTGTGGTTCCAAGAATCCTTAAATGGGTTTGTCCCCAATCCCAGCCATCAGGGGTGCCATGGCCTTGTCCAGGAATAACCTTCCCTAAGTATCTGCTGAGCCCTCACTCAGTGTCATTTGGTCTTCGGTCATTCAATAGATCAAATCCATACCACCTGGGGTGGCGAAACTAAAAATAGCCAAGACACCAGCCAAAGAAAGCTTAAAGTAAACCAGAAGACTTTAAGAACTTGGGTTTATTTTTAGGAGTTACCTCGTCCAGATAAAAGCTTGCTTACAGTCCGTAAATGTTAAAATAACACATGATAAGGAGAAAGACAGTGCTTTACTTCATAGCCACGTCAATTCTCTACAGTGAAACTGGATCTCCAACATTCCTGTTATCTGACCAGTTCTTTTCAATTCCATGCCTTTCTGACCTATAAGAAATCTTCCACCAGCAGGGCTTGCAGTCTTGTCTTGGCTTCTTGGGAAAGCCTCAGCACTTGTGAAGTCCCATTGGCTCTCTGGGAGGGGACAGGGTTTCCACACCTTGTGCATTTCCTATGATGATGGGGCTATGACTGAGCAGTAGTGTGGGCATGAGCCAGGGGTGGAGCAGCACTAGTACTACTAATCTGCTAATCGCTTTATACATATTAATACAGTTAATGGTCATAAACTGCATTGATATGCAGGACTTGAGGATTTTGGATTCTGAATTGTTAGACATGTACTACCTAACCATTTAATGGCAAAATCTCATGGAAAATCAGTCAGAAAAGTTGCCATATCCTTTAGCTTCACACAGCTAGGCTTTCCTGCATCGGGAAGTTGGCTTCAAGAGGTTAGGGAAAGTCCTGATTTCCATAGAATGCAGCTGGGAGAGGGACAAGTATACCAGAAGACAGGGCTGTGACTTCCGATGAACATTTCTGACTAGCTGACTTTGGCTTTTTAATTTTTGTCTTTTGTTCCTCTGTCTCGAAGAGACAATGAGGTGAAAGGAAAGTGGGCTAAGTGGATGGAAAAATGATTGCAACTCTGCACACCCGAGTTTGGGCTGGATCTGCTGCTACAGAGAAAATGTATTCAGGGAAGTCATGGGATCTGTCTGAGCTGTTTCCTCCACAGCAAAGTAAGAGGGCTGGAGAGCAAGCCCCTTGCACTCACTCTTGATAGTACGGGTGTTCTGTGACACGTTGCCATGCGAACAACACAGACATTTCAATGGGCTCACCCTTCATTGGCAACCAGAATTTCCTTTGACTCCAAAGGCTTCTTAATCTCCTTAATAACTACCAGAGTTGGTAGGGAAAATGACAGCACATTACCATACACGGACTAATCTGAACAAGTCAGCAGGGGAGCTGCAGAGAGCAAGGGAAAAACCTCCAGTTAGAGAAAGGGCAACCACAAAAGGTCTGCTCTCTGGGCTCCTAGCCTTCTGTCTCCCTCATCTCTGTGCTTCTGCCTTCTGGTAGTCTGTGCCATATGAGTACGCAGACCATAGAGCTGATCTTTAGGTGCACAGATCTGACCCAAGCCACTGAAAACCATTGCATCCACAGGTTGGAAGACCGGGGCAATGGGCCCTCAACTTTGTTAATACCTGTGGAGTACTAACTACTGGAAAGAGCCAAGGAAAGTCGTGGCTTCTTCCCAGCAACTTTAGTGCATTTTCTTGTTTGTTTGTTTTTGTTTTTGGCGGAACCAGGGATTGAACTCAGGCCCTTATGCTTGCCAGGAAAGCACTTATTCCACTGAGCCATCTCCCCGGCCCCTTCCCAGCAACTTTAATTTCACCTACACAACATTACATACAATTTTAGGAATCTTCAATGTACACTTGGTTCCATGGATCCCTTGCAAAGACCTGTAGAGCCCCTGAAGGAATCTTTAATATAAACTACAAGCCTGGAATGAGTGTAACAGTATTGTTCACTTCCCACAGACTGAAACTTTGATGAATACTTCAGACTAGATAATAAGGGGAATATTTAGACCTTACTTAGGTTCTAGGAGAGTGTTCCAAATCAATATCTCTCTTAACAGTTTCTAGAATTTGTGAGCAAAATCAAAACCAAGGTAGAAACAGTTACCGTACTGACAATAATACTTTGTACAAAGCAAGTTCTTGTAAACTATAGAAACAGGAAATACTTGTCATGGTTACTACACTCATGCTTTGCCTATTCAGTGTGGGCTTCAAAGTGTATAGTACAGTACTGATGGCATTTGGCACTTGGAAAATCTGAATACAAACATAAATAGTAGGTAGACCGCCTCTGTGTATCACAATTACCAAAAAAATGAGGAAAACATTCAGGTTTAGGGCTTGATATATCTCATTTATCTTCTCTAATAGGGAAACAGAAGTGCTCAGTGCCCTCAGCTTTCATTTTCTGATCACCAGAAAGAAGCCCTGCAGGCAATGTGGTTAAAAGAGGGTCGGGAATAATGTCACCTGGTTGGATTCAGAGGCAGCTTTCTTCAACGGAGGAGACAAAGACAGTTTCCTGGGAAACTGAGATCTATTCAACTTAGTGCATCACACATTGTAGGTGCTTAAAATTAAGTCAAGTGAGTGATCTTGCATGCAAGCTGATCTTGGTCCAACATACTTTTGCCAGTTCTCTCTCTCTTTCTCTCTCCTCTCTCCATCTTGTCTCTATTAAGATACTACTTTTCTACTTGGAAAATTGCCACAAGGTTATTATGTGGTAAATATGCATCTTCTAGGTAACTTAAAGTCTTCATCACTAATAATTTGGTGTTGGGTTTCCTGTTTTTGTTTTTATGTAAGGTAAAAACCTTACGAACCTTATGTTCTCTTCACCTTTTGAGGCACAATGACCAATGGAGGTTTTAAATACAAACTACCCAGAATGCATCAGCACAGCTGTACCAACTAAAGCTAGACACTCAACACAGAGGGTGGCCATGTCCTACTCACCAAGAGGATAAAATCATAGAGTCACAAAGTACAAATAGAGAGTCAAGTTTAAAATACCTGCACTAATATTTTTCATCTTTTTCAGTATTGGTGTTCAAACTCTGGGCCTAAACATATTATACTCTACTCCTGAGCTGTACCATCAGCCCCTAAAACACTTTAAAGAAGGCCAAGAAATAAGAAAACTATATTATATAAAAATCCAGGGACCCCTTTTATAGATGCATCCAGATAAACTTTCCTCTTGTAGATGGAAAGAAAGACTAATGATTTGGAGAGAAACTGAAATTAGGGGCAAAATTATTTGGAAACAAAGAACAAGAAAATGTCTAGTATTCAGTGTATGACCTAAGCTAAGGGACCAAAACATATACTAAGCTGATTTGATTTTTTTTTTAATGTATACATAATGGTTTGGGAATTCCCATCCACTACTTCTAAAAGTCATAGGCTTGTTTTGTCTCTGGAACTGAGTTTGTCTTCTCCATGGGCCCCAATCCCAAGCTGGGGCTGGGGAGATGGGTGGAGAATGGCGGAAGCTTCTCTCCATAGAGTCTGCTTCTGGTCCAATAGGTAGTTGTGCATGCTCAGGGAATGCATATGCCCTCCTAGTTCTGCTTCCCTGGCCCTGCTCTTCTGGAATTGGCATCTGAGCAGTGCCAAATGGTTGGTGAAGTGGTAACTGGCTCCCAGGTTTTGAAAGGAAGGTAAGCAAAGTTCTCCTATCCCCAGTTTCCTTTAACTTGTTCTACACAATCCCAGCATGAGAAGAAATGAAGTCAGAATCCAAACTCCTCATGGCCTCGACTCTGTCCTTGACATCTCCCTCCTCTTGGAACCTCCAGCAGAGGTGGGGGTGCTCCCCTGCCATACTCTCCAGTATTCTTGCTTTTTCATCATGCAGAGTTCAGACTCTGAGCCAAGAGAAAGAGAATACAATTTTAGGAAACCACTGTCTCAACAGAGCCCAACTTTAAAGAGCGCTGTCTTGCTTAAACAAAAGTCAATTTCCTTTCACCTGTCTGTTTTCCACAGCACAACTCCACCCTTACCACTTTCCCAGGACAGCCCCCACTGCCATCTCTGACTCTCTATTCTCCCCTGTGGCGACCTTAGTGTACTGAGCTGCTTTGGGAGAAGTTTATTTTTTGCTTTTGGAGCCTAGGACCGAACACAGGGCTTCCAGCTTACTAGGCAAGTGTTCTACTACTGAGCCATAGTCCCAGTCCTTTGAGCTACTTTGAAAGAAGATCCGGGGGACAGAAATGAGAAAAGAGACAGTTTTGGTGATAATTCCTTCTGTACACTATTGGCAATTGTTACCTTCTATGAGGATGCAGTAACAAATGATACTGTGAACTGGATGACTTAAAATAGCACCTATATCTTCTCTCAGTTTTGGGGACCAGTCTAAAATCAAGGTGTCCTTAGAGCACTCAGAAGATGATAGGGAAGGATCCTCCTTTGTCTGTGGTGGCTCCAGCACTTCCAGCATTCCATCATCATTCTGACTTGAAGAAACCTTACTCCAAATTCTACCTCTGCCTTTTTGTGGCCATCTTCACTGTGTGTCTCTGTGTATCTTCTCCTCTTCTTACAAGGATGTGGGTCACCAGATTTAAGGCTCACTCTAATCTTGTGTGACCCCCATCTGAACTAATCATAACTGCACACTCTTACTATGAAAAGTCACATTTTAGGTTCTAGGGGAATACAAGTTTCAAAAGGACACTATTCAGCCCACTACCATGTTTTTCCCCACTCACCAGAGGGCAGTCTCCACTGAGACAGCCACAAGCCACATTGAAGTCCTACTACTTGATTAGAAAGGTCTAGAACAGGGAGACAATCATGGGGACACTGGTTCTCTTCTGGAGGTTAGGCCTGCTTCTGTGGTAAGCAAAGTCCATCCTGAGAGTGGAATTCAGTCAGCCAGGAATCTACCTCTTGTCACCATCCTTGTTGCTAACACAGGCTTCCAGACCCTGTTACCAGCACCATCCACTTTAGAATGTTCTGGTAAAAGCCAGAGCATGTTTGAGCTCCCATTCTGTTTATGGAGAGGCTGTGATGCAGAAGGTCCTTATGTTCGTTGTCAGACTTAGACCCTGAACCAGAAAGTTAAAAGACAAAGGAGTCTGTGGCTCTCATGATGAGTTTTTCTCCCATCCAGCACCATCTAGTGCTAATGTGAAAGCACTTGTTTTTAAATCACCACTTTAAAAAAAAAAATACCCCAAGTCTCAAGACAGTATCAAAATACCTGTGCTGACTCAGAAAGATAATTTTTCAAACATCAGCAGAAAGAGGAACTTACAGAATTTGCAATTTTACCTCCTGCCCCACCTCTCACCCCCACCCCAGCTCTGTACATGTGGTGGCAGCAGTAAATTACAGGGGGTGGGGGAATATGGTTTTTTGTGTTTCTGTCTCGCCTTTTAAACTAGATATAATTCAGTTCAACAAGTATTAATAGGCACTAGGTGTGTTCTGGGCCTTTGAAGATGAGTCAGACCCAGTGTCTGCCTCCACATGGCTCACTGCACAACATCCCAGCTAGAAAAATGAATGACTGTGCTCTCCGGGAAATGTGGGCGCCCAGACAGAAGTAGCATGGCGTGGGAGAAACTCATGCAACTTCAGGGAGAAGGGACAAGTGTGTGAAGGGAAGTTATAGAATTAATTTATTTGCTGCCTGTGCACTTCCATTTGTTAATCCTTTTGTGTTTTGGTGGACAAATACTTGTTGAAAGCGTTCTATATTCCCCTCTATGTCCTAGATTCTGGAGAGAGAACACCATGAGCCCAAATCTCTGTTTTCTTTGATTTTACAAGGTGTGATTAAAAAATATAGTGAATGTTTGGATTCTTTAAACTTTGGTTTTTTTAAGTCTTTTTTTTTTGTGGCCAGCTCAGCCTGCCTTGGGGACAGGGCTGGCCCTGCATGTAGTGCCAGGGATCAAACCATGGTTCCTGTGCTTGTCTAATCTTGTCTAAGCAGGTGGTTTAGACCACTGAACTATCTCACTGGCCCAAAAGTGTTTAAACTTCTATAATAAAAGGTATATTGTTATTAATCCCTCTTAAAAAAAAAAAAAAAAAAACTCTTCTTTGTTCTGAATGCACACATCCTCTCATTCTTGCCATCTTCCAAAGCAGTTCTGGAAGCTCTCCTCATGCGTGTCTTTAGTTGGGTACTTGTGGCTGCCTCTGAATTCTGAATTAATTCCATTTTCAATGGCCATTTTAACTCTAGAAAAAGAGCCAGAAGCCACGCAGTGATAGACCTTGGGAATAAGGTGAATGAGGGCCCATTGTAATGGTTTTATTTGATAGAACATGACATAAAAATTGACTCAGGACATTGAGACAGCCACAAAAAAAGACACCCGGAAAGAGGACTTTAGGAAGTACCTTCAGAAAGTACAGAAAGCTTGGGGAAATGTGTTTGAAAGGAGGGAGATTAATGGCAATCTTTTTCACTGTAACACTTTTTTAAATACTTACACATTTTTATAACACCTCATACATTTTGTGTAGGGAAGACATGAAGACTTAGGGCCAGCAGATCAAATGAACAGGGTCATAAGTCTCTAAGTGGCCTAGAAGAAATGATCCAGATAAACTTATGAGCTCTGGGTTAGACAGATGAAGAGATGAAGAACGGGTTGAATTGCAGCCCCCAAGAAAGTGTCTATGTCCTAACTCCAGTACCTGTGAATGGGACCTTATTTGGAAATAGGATTTTACAGATATAATCAAGTTAAAATGAGGTCACTGTAGAGTAGAGAGGGCCTTGATCCAATGACTCCGGTGTCATTATTCAAAGGGGGGGGGGGACTGAACATAGAGACTTAGGAAGGAAGATCATGTGCTAGTGGTGACAGAGATTGATAGGATGCAGCCAAGGGACACTCAGGACTGCCAGCAGCTAAGAGGGAGGCATAGAATGGTTTTTCTCTCAGAGCTTCCAGAAGTAACAAACCTTGACTTCAGACCTGTCACCTCCAGAACTATAAGAGGATGCATTTCTGTTATCTGAAGTCCCTCTAGTATGAGGTCACTTGCTGCAACAGCTCTTAGAAAGTAACACAGAGAAAGATGCCCACAGAAGAGGCACTGTAGTGTTAGACAGGATCTGGGGTCTTCTTACAAATAAGAAGAATAGGACCAGGTCAAAGCCCTCTCTCTGGAGTCCAGCTCAGGAATTTCACCATCATAAGCTCTTCAGGGATGCAGAGAGCTTGCTACAGTGATCAGTGCACTAAGTCAGTATGCTCTGGTAGCTCTGCCATACCCTCTAGGCTGGCAGGGAGCCCTGTCCACTTCAGTCATTTGCACCAAATTTCCACAAGGTGGATCTGGGAATGGCAAAGACACTTGCCTGGTGTGGCCAGCAAGCACCAAGCCAGTTGAGAACCATGAAGGTAGAAATCCATTCTCCTGAATCTCCAGCTGTGGGGCTTGGGATGGTATACTAGGCACCCAGATTCTGTCACCATGGGTCTAATGGGCTTCAGCGTTCAAGTCACTGTCACCATAGACTACACCCTGAACTCTGTTCCTCCGGCCCTGATCATGGAACAGCAATCTCTTTAGTGGGCACTGACCACCCACAGTGGGGTGCCCCTTCTCAGCAGCTAGCAAGGTATGTCCAGCCTCTGATTGTCTTTAGGCTTCTGCACTGACAGATTCAGGATCTCAGCTCTCTCAGTTGGTCCTTTGAATCAGCCACAGTCTCAGAGGCTTCTCCTTTCTTTAGCAGTTTGGAGACTTGCAAGCCTGGTGGGGGGGCCCAACTGGCCCATGCCGGGCCCCGTTGCCAGAACCAGCTCAGCAGGCATGTGAGGATCTGCTGGTGGACTCTTGGCACACAGCACACCAAGAAGATCGGACCTTTGACATATCACGGAAAACCAGAGGCTCAAGGAATTGTGAGCAATACCTAGGCAGGAGCATGACATGGGAGGGGCCCTTAGTGACCTCTTAAGGTCACTACGAGTGTGAGGCAGGAGGAGCAGCTTCAAGAGCGACCACAGTTCACTGCAGTCTGGGGCCACGCCTGCTGCTTCACATGTTGATTTTCCAAGTTCAAATCCGTTCCTGCCAATTCTCTGAGTTTCTGGTCCTCTGGAAGACGCTGCGCAGCAGAAGGATGAAGACTCCGTTCAGATAAGGGGGCAGCATGTCGGCAGCTCCGATCCTTCTTGCCCTTCACTGATCTTAGTACCACCCACTGCCGCCTCTGTGAGTCTTCTGGAGAGCAAGAGACCCTGTTGAACCGCTGTGCAGAAATTTGACCTGGATGAATCAGGGGGACAATGAGATCCTACAGGAAGTGTGACACTTAGATGGGCCACCGTGACTGCTTTCTCCTTGGTTTTCCTTCCTGCTCTGTCCCCCTCAAGCAGATGGAAAGATTGCCTCTCACCACTTGTGGAGGGGTCAGAGGAGTCTGTATTCCAGACACTCACCCTCCTGGGAAAATTAAAGAGAACTTACAGTATTTTCAGAATAACCACAAGATTTGGAGAGACTTGACATCTTTCCTAAGGAGCATCCTTACAAGCTAGGCATAGTGCTGCATGCCTGCATCCCCAGGACTCTGGGAGACTGCGGCAGGAGAACCACAAGTCTGAGCCCAGCCCCGGCAATTTAGTGATTTAGTGATAACCTGCCTCTCAATAATTAATCAATTAATTAACTAACTAAAAAAAGAAAAGGGCTGCCGGTATAGCTCAGTGCAAAGGCCTTGGGTTTAATTCCTAGTAACCAAAAGTAAATAAATAAATAAATAAAAGGAAAAGCAGAAAGAAAAGAAAAGGCCTCCTTTATTGATTCTGCTCTATTTGTCTGCCCTGTAGCACACATTACCAGCTGAAGCTCCTGGCACTCTCCTGTGCCTATGTTCTGTCTTTTCTGCCAAAACCCCAGCTCCTACCCCAGCAGCTGGCACTTGGCTCTGCTCGTTGTTGCATTGCTGGCACACAGAAGGGGGCCTGCCACCCAGTGGGTATTCAGTGAGCATTTGTTGAATGAACAAAGGACATGGAGGAAGCATTTGGGTCACAGACTTCAAGGCAGTCCAGCTTTCTCTGGTGGAGAAAATCACTGGCTTGAGGATGAGGGAGAAAAAAAGAGCTGAGATGTTTCTGCTTCCAGCTTCCTAGAGGCCTGCTGCAGGGCAGTAGCAAGAGGCCACAGAGAGGTGGCAAGGGTCATGTGCACAGGGCCCCAAAAGATTGGATAGCAGGTGGCTGGTGTAGCACGGATGAGGTAAGGAACAAAGGGCTTGAGGTCACATTGGTCAGCGCAGTGGTTGCCTCTCAGAATGGACCTCAGAACAAGGGCAGTGCATGGGCGTGGTGCCACACCCTGTGGAACAGGGGACAGGGAACGACAGAAAGCTCAGGTGGCTGTGAGTTGCAGTCTGCAAAGTGTGGGGTTCAAAGTGGCCCTCAGGTAGAGTTGTAGCAACGGTTTTTAGGTCTGAGGATTGGACCAAGCTTTATTCCAGTGACTTATTTGGTTCATTCTGCACACATGTCTATATTCCATCTACTAGCAACTTGAAGAGTGGTCACAGGGACAGAGTAGGTAAGGCCCGTGCGATTACAGAGATGTGTGAAGCAATAAAGACTTTGGGAGTAGTGGCTTGGAGGGGCTGGGTGGATCGTAGCAGAAACATAGTGCTTGTCTGGAATTTGGTTTGACTTTTTTCCTGCCCCTTGGAGAAATGGTTAGGCTTACAGCTTCTGGTCACAGTCGTGCTCATATATCATCTGTATACAGCCAAACTAAGCCAAACAGTACTTTTTTTTTTTTATTTTTTGGCAGAACCGGGGATTGAACTCAGGCTCTTACACTTGCCAGGGAAGCACTTATTCCACTGAGCCATCTCCCTAGCCCCAAGCCAATTAGTACTCTAACGTGGGCATTCCTGTGTCTACTTACCTTGGAAATTTACCTATTCAGTAAAAACTGGTTAGGCCTGAGTCTCTTTCTAAAATTCTTCTTAGGATTAGATTCATTGGTTATGTGGATTTACAAGTAATTAACCTGCATTACATATATATATATATATATATTTCACATTTTTATTATCACAGCAATTAGCTTAAGGCTAGTGAGATGTGTTGTGGCTCACATCACACTTACATTACATACACAAGATAACTAAATTGAAACTATTTTTTGTTAATGTGATTTTCTCCTCTTTGTTAATGTGTCCTGTCACAAAAGATAAACACACATCAAGAAGTGTGAAAGAAAGGAACAGTCATGTCTGGCTGAATGTGTTGCTTTTATCAATATTAACACGCTCACCACACTCATCAGACTATTACTACAAAGGCTGAGTCTCTGGCCAAGTCCTCACCCACCAGGCAGTAAGTCATTACTGATCATTTGATGGAAAGTTGCAGACTGGGTTGCCCAGTACACTGCCTAAGGATGCAAGGTGTGTGGTCAGGACCCCCAAACCTCCCCCATCTCCATGGTAAAACTAAACACCCAGTGTGGAAAAGAATGTCTCTTCCCTGCCCTGAGAACTGGCCCTAATTATAGACCCAGCTATTAGTATGTGGTTGTAGTTATAAATGCCATGGGCTTTCTTTTTTTCTTTTCCTTTTCTTGTTGTCTTTTTTTGGGTGGTAGAGGTTCCTGGGGGGACTGAATCCAGGACCTCACATGGTACAACATGCCTCTCCATTTAAAATTGTTTTACTTTATTATTTTATTTTATTTGGGTCTGGCTGGCCTCAAATTTGTGATCTTCCTGCTCAACCTCCTAAGTACCTGGAATCATAGGTCTGTGCCAGCACACCTAACTTAACTATTTATTTTTCAAAAGTATTAACTATTCAAATGCATACTGCACAGAGGCAGAGTACAAAATTGGTAAAGTGTCAGGTAAAAGGGTTTACAGTGACAAGTATATATTCCTTTCAACCCTGCCAGCCAGTGGCCCCATGCTTTCACCAGAGGCAACTGCAGTTATTGATGAGTTTATTTTAGGTCTAAAGAGCATCACGAAACTCAGGCCTAAAATGGAACTGGGGAAGCTATTCTGAGTCATGGAAAGAGCCAGAAAGATTCTGTTTAAAGCAGGGTGTCACCACTTCCCAGTGCAGAGCCTGGATAAGACCTGAGTTTATCTTGCAGGGTAGTTGAGATAAGGAGATGAGCTGACTCAAGCAGAGGGCTTAGCACAGTCCCTGGCACACACCTCTGCTTGCTATGTGTCAGCGCTCATTAGCAATTGAGCAACTGGGTGATGTGGAGGAAGTTGGAAGGAAAGGATGGGCAGGTTGAATGTGTCCTAGGGAAAACCCTGAAACTCAACGTACAGTCACTGGAAATCCCTAGGAATCCCTTAGAATCCCAGGAGCTCAGGCCCTTCCCAGGCCTGCTGAGTCAGAAGCTTCCTGATCACAAGCCCTTCAGGAAAAAAGTCACTATTCCTGTGCACCTCAGGAGCCTGGCTACCTGTACCACAGAGCCTGCCCATGAGGAGCCCATGCTATGTTTTCTACTGTGACCATGAGCCTTTAGACCTACTGTGATGAAAACTCATGACAAAAGGCTATCCGCACCTCACTGTGCCAAATCGGTTTCCCAAGCCAGATTATCTGTGACCTCACAGACCGCTGGGATGTGTCCTCTTTTGTCCTGTAGCTTGAAGGTAACCCGATAGATAGCCCCAGGGCAGAGTGGCATGTTGTTTTTAAAGCGACATAAGACACACAGTGGAGCCTGTCCAACAAGCAGCAGGTCTGCCAGGATGCCAACTGGGACACCTGAGCCCAGAGAGCAAGGGTTGCCTTAGCCAGAGCTGGTCATTACAAATAGGAGGGCTACAAAGGTAGAGGCAGATAGGCCAGAAGGGCTTTCAGGTGACAAGTGCTACTATTTGCCACTTGCTCCAAACCTGTTGACCAGAGCTGGGGATATATGGCACCCAGGAAACAGGACTGCCCTTTAAAACAAAATCGCATAGCCTAAGGTGTACACACTGACCAAGCCCGTACCATGAGCAACCCGGCGGTGAACCCCGGTGTAAGCTGGGGGCTTTGGGAGACTGGGACGTGTCGAGGAGGTTTGTGTGTGTGTTTATCGCCATCTATATCATTTGACATTTTTGAAGCCATGCTTAAAAGTACAAAAATATATGTAAAATAAATGTTAATAATATATATTAGCCCCAAATAACCAGAATATTATCTTAACACATAAGGAATATAAAAATTATTAATATAATATTCTGCAATCTTTTTGGTATTAGGCCTTGAAAATCCCTAAGGTATTCTTCTTTTCCAGGGAGGTGCCGTGCTGCTGAACGGTATGTGTTAAGATAATATTCTGGTTATTTAGGGTTAATATGTATTATTAAAGTTTATTTTATATATATTCTTGTACTTTTAAGTGTGACTTCAAAAATGTCAAATTATATAGATGGCTACACACACAAACATAAGTGAATGCCTATATCTTAAAATACATTGTTGGTAAAAATCTAAAATGGTACAGCTTCAGGACTGGCCAGATAGCTCGGCGGATTAAAGCACCTTCTTAGGCGGACACAGGGACCAGGATTTGATCCCTGATGTGCTGTGCCAGACCTGCCCTCCTGGTGACATGCTGAGACAGCAACTGGAATCCCAGTGCTTGGGAGGCTGGGAACAGGAGGATCACTACAAGTCTGATCTGTGTGGATCCTATACTAAATACATAAAATAAATAAAGACATAAAAATAAAATAATAATAATAATAATAAAGTAAAAACCAGTATGGCAGTTCCTCAAGAGGTGATGTACAGTTATCCAAGAGAACTGAACATATGTCCACAAAACTTGTGGACATAAATGTGCATAGCAGCATTCTTCATAATAGCAACAAAGTAAAAACAATGCAAATGTCTACCAATTGATGCATGGATAAAAACAAATATGAGGGCTGGGGAGAAAGCTCAGCTGCATAGGCACCTGAGAGACTGGCTGCAGACACTGCCAAGCAGGTTACAGTGCGCAGGACAGGTGCCCATAACAAAGAATGCCCAGGCCACACGGTCAGTACCACAAAGACAGAGAGCCCTGCAGTAGTGGACGCTCAGAGGAGCCTGCCTCAAGCAGGCTCTACCACTTCCCAGAGATCGGATTCCGGGGACGGTCTTCCCAGAGGGCCTTTCTCCTGGAGTCCACAAGTCACAGGCATGCTCAGACCTGCTACTCAGGACAATGAAGATTCTGTGGGTGCGGGGACAGTCTAAGGAGCACTCTGAAAAGAACTAAGAATCCTAGAATAAGTGGTTCAACTCTGGATTTACCCTTTTTTTTTTTTTTTTTTTTTGCAGAACCAGGGATTGAACTGAGACCCTGGCACTTGCCAGGGAAGTGCCTACTGAGTCATCTCCCTGGCCCCTCTGGCTTTACTCTTTAAGGTTTCCTGAATCCCAAGATGTTAAAGTTAAGTAAGTAGTCCTATTCCAAGTAGACTGCCATTTTTCTTCTTTTCTCTTCCACATCTGATGATTGTATAAGCGAAAGACAACTGGAATTTGCATAGTCTGTGATGCTCAAGGTAAAAATCCTTATTTGTTTTGGTCTGCTTTGATTTAACGTGTCCTATTTGTATTAGTTTCTGCCAGCTGCTACAACAAATTACAATGAACTTAGTGGCTCAAAAGCACATGAACATGTCATCTTACAATTCTGAATTTCAAAGATTGTACATTGGTCTCAGTAGGCTAAAGTCAGCATGTCAACTGTTCCTTCTGGGAACTCTTGTAGAAAGAATTTTCCTTCTTTTTCCAGCTTCTAGAGATGACCAATATACCTCACCTTATGGTCCCTTCCTTCATCTTCAAATACAGCAGAGTAGCACCTTCAATTCTCTTCCTAACTCTAACTCTCTCATCTTCCTCTTTCATTTATGAGAACCTTTGTGATTTCAGAGCATCGCCCACATACTTCAAAATAATCTGGGTTGGTAACCCGAACTCCATTCATTTCCCAGTTTGCTAACATATTTTCAGGACCTGAAGATCAGGATTTACTGTGCATGTCTTTGCAGGCAAGTTTTTGCCAGCCCTACTGTTAAATGGACAAGGGCAATCCTCTGGGAGGTCTCATAGTTACACTACAGCTTTCATTTCATAAGGAGTAGGGGCTAAGCATTTTGTTCAGCTGAGGAATTCACTCAGTCTGAGTTTTGAGGTAGACACATGTGATTTAAGATTCTAAATCCCAGTGGACCTACATACATCCCAGAATGACCACAAGGAGGTTTATAAAGTATTGTTTTATATGCATACCATTACATAGTTTAAAATAAATTAAGATAATTCAGTTATTTATTTTTGTTGTTATTGTTTACAGTGTTAGAATGTTTCTGAGACTGATATCATGCCAGCTGAGTTTAAATTCCTTTTACCACTAACTCAACATTTATTGAGCTCTCCTCTCTGTCAAGTACTGGCTGTGCTCAATAAAGCTGAGCCCTGACCCACAAAGAATTTACTGTCTAGCAGGAGGGGAAGAACCAGTGTCCTGTCAAACTAACCCAGGATGGTTTATGGCAACAGCTCTGGAGTCAGTAAAATAAAGAGCTATATGATGACAGAGGACAGCATGGATTGTGCTGACCAGTCTCTACAGATTAGATTCTCAAAAACGTTATGACACAAGCAATGTTTCACCTTGCACCTTCAGGAGTGGGCCAGAACCCTTCGAGTTCTAACCTTGAAAGAAAGTTCTCTTAGTGTTCTAGGGCATGGGAGGCTCAGCCTTCATGAGAAGCGTTAGGAAGTGGTCGTAATTTCAATACTCCAGGGCTGGTGAGATGGCTCAGTGGAATAAGTGCTTCCCTGGCAAGCACAGGGGCCTGAGTTCAATCTCCGGTTTGGCCGGAAAAAAAATAAAAAAGAGTTGAATACTCCAAACAGTAGATCCTGAAACAGGAACTTGAATGTAGCAAGTTGGGGGTGGGGATGTTTTACTTTGCTTCATTTTGTCTTGACAGATGGCTGAGAATTGTGAGACAGCAGAGAGAAAATGGCCACTACCTGCTCAAATGAAAATATTGTTGGTAAGGACACCAGGGAATTCCTCTAAGGCACTGTGTGATATTTGCCTTAGAATCAGTCCATGATAATGAGAGGAGGCTGGGATATTATCTACCAATTCCCACTCTCCACTGCTTAAGAATTTTTCAGACTATCAGATGCAAATTGGATAATGGCCAGGTTACCTCCCTGATCATAAAGAAGGTTCTCAGGAAATAAGAGCTGTCACAGCTTGGAAATTCTCAAGAAGATCAAGGAGCTATGAAGTAGGACATCATTAGCATCTGCCTCAAAGCAATTAGGTAACTTCATAAGCAGTCTGGATGTTGGGGCCAGCCAGTAGGATTCTTTTACCTGAATGTTTCTGACCCTCAAAATCAATGGTGTCATTCTCTCTACCAGCTTCCATTCTTGCTATGATGATCTGATTTCCTTATGGAACCTAAACTGTGGTTTTACCACATCACATAGATGTACCCTGGGTGTATTAGCAACCTCTTTCAGACTTGTGGGCCAAAGTTTTGTTATATGAATTATAGGAAATACCGAGTGTCAGGCTTTAATATAGCAGTGGGGACATCAACACTCAATGAATGATGACTTCTTCTGCTGACAGCAACCCTTGGTCTGCAATCACCAGTGTAAACCTTTGAGTAGGTACAGTTGACATGATAATCTGAAAATGGACCTCCAGCATGGCTTCGTCTTCAGGCTAACTACAAGAAACTTGTAGGGCTTAGTGATCCTTCTGTCTAAGCCTCCCCAGAGCTGAGATGACAGTTGTACATCACCACTCACAGTTTCAGGGCCAGCTCAGCATGCCTGGGGTTCTGGAGCCAGCACAGCATGTGGTACCAGAGATTGAACCCAGTTCCTTGCATTTGCAGGGCAGGCGCTTATGCCACTGAGCTATTTCCCCAGGCCTGTGGCTTATTTCTTCATTTTGGTATATAAGAGTTCTATTTAAGAGAAATTCTTCACTAAATTGTCATTTCAATGTTATGCCATGAGCATAGTCATGCCAACAGCACCCTCTATGACAGCCTCCCCCCTCAGAAAATAAACCAAGCTCTGGTGTAGACAAGGAACATGTGGAAGCTACTATGTGAGACTTGGGAGAGGCATTGTAATAGTTCACTACTTTAGTGCAGCAAGTGTGACCTGAGTTACCTGGGACACTGAATGTGATTTTTGTGGGTGACCCTATATCTTAGTCAGCCCGGACCGCTATCACAAAATTCCATAAGCTTGTTGGTTTAAAGAAGAGACATTTACTTCTGACAGTTCTGAAGGCTGAGAAACCAAGATCGAGGTGCTGGTAAATTAGTTCCTGGGGAGGGCCCACCTCCGGGCTAGTAGACACCTGCCTTTTCACTGTGTCCTCCCATGACAGAGAAAGCCCGGGAATAAGACCTCAAGTGCCTTTTTCTTGTGAGACACTAATCAAGTCACAGGACTCACTCTCTTGTAACCTCATCTAACCACAACCAAAGGTGCATCTCTCATTAGAGGTTACAGATGCAGCATACAGAATTTTAGAGCCACACACAGTCCATCACACCTTCTCATTACTGAGTAGGTTTCCCCAGGCATTTCATATACTGTAGTTTCACCATATAAACTTCTAGTAAAATTATAATAAAGCAAACTTTATCCATATTTACTGGTTCTATTTTTTATAATATTAACTCATTTTTTTCAGCCTTTCCATTCTCAGAGGCTTCTATCCAGCTTATAACTTTACTACCTGTGTTCATAATTATGCCATTTCCCCAGTGGCCAAGAAAACCACTCTCTTGGTGGCTTTTGGGAAGTCTCTTGGGATCTAGAAAATCTGTAGCATTATAATATATAAAACAACATTTTTCAGTAAAATGAAGTAGAGATCACTTATATTATAAAGTAACAAAAGCAAAAGAATAGAAGCTATTTCCTTTTTAATTTTCCAAGAACAGTGTTAAATGTCTTTGGTAAGAGCAAAAGAAGTGACTATTTATACTAGAATCATAGTGACTTGTAAAGACATTTAACTAAGAAATATGACAAGGACTTTGGCTCAGGGTCTGCAAATGACCAAACAAGTGCGACCACAGCAAAGCACTTAATCTTACAGTGCAAAACTGTAAGATGAAAGTACAATAGATGTTGTGTAAAGGAAAGAAACTGCTCAAAGGAGAGAACAAAGGCTGGCGAGATAGCTCAGCGGATCAAGTGCCTGCTTGGGCAAGCACAGGGACCAGCATTCGATCCCTGGCACAAGCCCCTCCCCAAGCATGCTGAGCTGGCCCCTGGGACCCAGGGTGGTAGTGCACACCTGTAATCCCAGCGCTGGGGAGGCTGAGGTGGAGCTGTGGAGTGAGACTCTCTGCCAAATATGTATAAAAAATAAAAGGAAAGAGCATAAGGGAAAGGAGCTAAGATAATGACACTATTAATTTTGTTTAGTTCATTGCATGAAATAGTCTTTATATTGTTTGATCAATCTTACATGCCTACTATCTGGTAATCTGAGAAACTACTTTGAAGGTAGAAATATCAATATAATAACCATTGTTAATTTCCTATCATTTTGTTTTGAAATTCTGTAGTTTCATTGTTTTTTATTCTCTTTAAAATAAAAAAGTTGGAGCCGAGGAGATGGCTCAGTAGAATAAGTGCTTCCCCGGCAAGCCAAAGGCTTGACTTCAACCCCCAGTTCCACAAAAAAATAAACAAATAAAATTAAAAATTTAAAAACTATAACATGAATGTCATATATATATATATATATATATATATATATGTGTGTGTGTCTTTGTAATTAGTTTATAATCATTTTCTTATAGCTTTAAGTTATTTCTAAAACCATTATTTTAATAGCTGCATTTAATAGCTGAATATTGTACCATAACTTATCTAACTATATCAAATTTTTAGATTAAAATTTCACCATTATGAGTAATACTATGAAGAAAATTCTTCAGATGGCTTGGTTTATAGCTTTATATTTGACTAGGCTAATTATTGCGCTAAAACTTACATTCTAAAGGTACTAGTGAATATTGCCAACTAGCCATCCAAAAAGGCTGTACCAACCTGCACTCCTCCCTGCAACGCAGGAGCAAGCCTCTTTCCTCACAATCTTATCAGCATGAGGTATTATGATTGTTCAGAACAATTTCTAAACATTAAGGAAGGAAAGAATAAAGGGAAGGAAAAAAGGAGATGGTGATAAGATTCTGATGCATTTGTACATTATTTTATGAATTGCCGATTTGATTCTCTTGCCCACTTCTGATTGAACTGTCCGTTTTTCTTTGTTTACGTATCATAGGTACTGTTCTAAGTATTTATTTGTTTTTTTAAATTTTTATTTATATGTGACCTGCTGAGCAAAATTCTTACACTGTCATATTTATACACTTTCTTTTTATGTTTAGAAAGACTTTTTTAGCCTTGAGAGACACATTTTTTTCCCATTTAACTAGACATTAAATTTAGCAAAGGATGCAAAATTAGGGGTTTATGGGACTTTACCAACTTAAACATTTAGAAATTTTTATGTTTAACTTCTTCAGTTACCTTGCAGAAAGGAACCCAAAGAAAAGACAAGAAATTATCCAACTGTATGTGGCTGGTTCATCACAGAACTGAAATACAATCAACAATTTCTAACTCCTGTATTTTTGTTTGTTTGGTTGGTTTTTGGCTTTGTGGTACAAGGGATTGAATTCAGGACCTTGCCTTGCCAGGCAGGCACTTACTGTACTCAACTATCTCCCTGGCCCAAGGTCTATTTTCAATAATATCAATAATAAATAATCTACTTAAAATAAAATATTGATTCAACCCAGAGACCAGCCCTGGCATATAGGCCCAGCATGGAACCTGCACCAGAACTCCCTGCAAAGAGGCTAGAGGCAAGACTCACCCAGCTGATTCAGGAGCAGAACATCTTGCCAGAGAGACACAGAGGTTCACCTCCAAGGGCTGCAACAGGAAGAAGTGAAGAACAGCAACCAGACCCAAGCCACACCCACCTGGATGAGTTTGAACTTGATAGATACAGACCTAGTACTAAGGTAATAACTCTATCTAAGCTCTAAATCAAAGATCAGAAGACAGTGCTATACAAAAATGACAAAGAGAAGGAGCAAAATGCATTCTCAGACACTGAACCCACCCAGAACAAATGCAGGAGACATTAGCATAGAAGAAATTGGAAATCACACACCTGAAATCTCTGAAATAATAGTGTCTGAAGTAAGGAAACAATTGCAGAAAGGTATGGAGGAAATCAGATCAGAAATAATTTCTGAAGTTAAAAAAAAAGAAATGATAACTATAATGAAATAAGTACTAAGTGCTTCTAAAGAAGACACTGATAAAAAATAGAGGAGAATAGAAAAATGATGGAATTCCTAAATAAGCAATACAGGAAAGAAATAGAATGCATGAAGCAGATTCACAGTGATATACAGGAAATTAAACCTCAATCATAAGTTGACAAAGCCGTTTGAATGAAAGTGAAAATAGACTTTCAGACCTCAAAGACACCATTGCAGCTAGTGAAAAAGTAAGAAAAGATCTCTTTAAAACAAACTAGGATGCAGGAAAAAATAATTCAACATCTGCAAGATGATACAAAGATGAACAACATGAGACTAATAGGCATCAATGAGAAAGAAGGGGTCAATACAAATGATACAAAAATAATATGGATGAAAGTAATAGCAGAAAACTTCCCAAATATGGGGAAATAATCTGACATTCAGTAACTGATGCATAAAGAACTCCAAATAACATAAACTCAATTAAAAACATACCCAGAAATATAATAATGAAGATCCCAGAATTTCAATACAGGTTGAGTATACTAAAAGCCACTGAAGAAAAAAAACAGATCACATTAAAAGAAAAACCCATCAGAATAACTGCAGATTTCTCTTCACAAACCATCAAGTCAAGAAGAGCATGGAGCAAAGTACTACAAGTCTTGCAAGAAAACAAATTTCAATCCAGATTGATATACCCTTCAAAACTCTCTTTCAAGTATGATGGAGAAGTGAAATACTTCCATGACAAAGAACAATTAAAGAATTTCATGATGATACAGCCAAGCCTACACTTGACTACCAAAAGATGTTCTAGAGAGGGAGCAAAATGGCTACAACTCCATGAATGAGAATGGAAAGAACCCAGAAAATACGGAAAGCAATTACACACAGGAGAATAAGAGCTATACAAAAGTAGTCTTTCAGCTATTCTTTTTTTTTTCATTTATTTTTATTTTATTAAAATACAAATGTCAATCAGACAGTTTCAAGACATCTTAACCATACACATTCGATGAATGAATACATTTCAAACTGTTTTCATATCAGCTATTCTCTTGTGTACAGCAGCAAAATATTTCTATAAGCATACTATACAAAAGGACTTCTCCTGCACTCTGTGTGTCATGATTCTATCTGGGTCTACAGGGTGGCTATCAAGTAAATAGCAGTAGCTCAGTCCCACAAGTGACACCTGGCCACCAGTAAGCATCATGGACACTGTCCATGTCCACGACACATTAGAACTTTGTGATATCCTATCCCCAAACTGTTAGGAGTGCTGGTCATTTATTTGCCATTTAATTATTTATCTTACATTTTATTCTTAGTAACTCTTTACTATAATGAATACTTTTTCTTTGTTCAATTGCTTTTAAACACTTAATTTTTAATTAATTAGTATTTAATTTTCTGAATATTGCTTAATCTAAATATTTGTTTTAAGATTTATACTGTATCTTTGATTTACAATCTATTTAAAAGACATGCATGGTATGATATTTTCTCCTAGTAATAGAAACTGCAAAAAGCATATTTCCATTTTCCATTGACTTTATATTAGTTCTTTGTCTTTTATATACACACACACACACACACACATATATGACAAAAATATGTGTATAACCCAACACAAGACAGATACTGTTTCATAGAAATCTCTAATGACCTTTTAAATGGGCTCATCTAATATGTTTTACACAGTTCTGCATAACTACCGTTTTGAGAACTCTTTATTCTTTATCCAGGACCATACAGCAACTTCTCTTGCCTTCTGAATTATGCTCTTTGTTATTTCCTATATGCTACGCCTGGAGATATTAGACTATTTCGAGTTTGTATAACTGGAAAATAATTTACTTTTGGTTTTCAAAGGTATGTTTGTTGAGTATAAAATTCAAAGAAGACATTTTTTTAAGTCCTTTAATTAGTCTAGCTTCTTACATATTTGGTCTTCTTTTTCTTTCTAATGTGGAATAACATGTTGTTTAATTTTGTTCTTCTATAGCTAATTTTTTATGTATATGATGCAAGGATTTTTTTACAATAAATTTTGGACAATTGCATTTTTGTGTATCTTGGTATGATTCTATTCAAATTTCATGTGCAAAAGGTTCGTTATTCTTGGAAAGTGGTGTTATAAGTTCAACTAAATTCAGAAATTTTAAATCTTTAAACATTTGTTGCCTACCTCTCTCTACTTCAAGAACTCTAATTATATGAATATAAGTTTCTTGATTTTGACACAGAGTGAACTATTGTATGACTAATCTGTAAATCCTTCATTTTTATTTTGGACAATTTTTCTTGTTATATTCACTTAAGTTTGTAAATATCTTATTTACAATGTGCAATCTATCATTAATCTCGTGCTATGTATTCATTTCAGAAACATTTCTCTAAAATTCATTCTGTTGGGGCCAGGGAGATGGCTCAGTGGAATAAGCGTTTCCCTGGCTAGCACAAGATCCTGAGTTCAATCCCTGGTTCCACAAAATAAGTTAATAAATTAAATTAAATTCATTCTGTCTATATCTTATATCTTTCACATTTCAATATTTGTCTGTAATTTTTAATATGCTATGTAATTATTGATTTTCAATAGTCAATGAAAAAAATAAAATATTATTAGTAATTTCTCCAATTTCTAAATTCTTGCTTACGTTTCTAATTACTTTTATCATTATACTGTGTACCCTTCCAGACTAAAAAAATAATAATTTTATGTACTTACATGTGTTTGTACAAATAACACTATGGATTGGCTTGAGGGCATAAACAGTATTATGTGGTATGTATTTTTTTTTTCTTTTTTGTCTTTTTGAGACAGGGTCTCACTATGCAGTTCAGGATGGCCTTAAGCTCACTGTGCAGCTCAGGCTGGTGTCGAACTCACAACAATCCTCCTGCCTCAGCCTCCCCAGTGCTGGGATTACAGCCTGCACCACCACGCCTGGCTATGCGCGTTTCTCCTTGTCATCCTTTGATATGACCATTATTTGCACAGTTTGTTGCTTAGCCATTTCTCTATAAACACTGCCTTAGACAATTTCCCAGCACACATGGCCCCATGGGCCCCAGTGCAAGACTATCTTAAGAGTAAACACGGAGAAGTGAAAATGCTACATCATGGGTGATGTTCCTTCTAGTTTTAAAAGACATTGCCAGATACACTGTTGCAGACACCGCACCTATCGCCCTATGATTGCCAGCTTGATGCTACCGCCTTTTTACGTTTTTGTCTAGCTGACTTATGGATGATGTACTTTTAAAAATTTGTATTTTACTGATTACTCTTCAGTTTGAGCATACACTCTGCTTTATTGATATTTGTCTCTTCTATGAACTTCTTATTTATTTACCTTTAAAAATTTTTGTCGTGTTTTCTTATCTTTTTTATATACTTTGGAAGTTAACCTTCGTCTAGCACATCTGTTACCACTGCATATTTCTCCCAGTACATGGCTTTCTTTTAATTTTACATGTGATATTTTTGTTACATAGAACATTTTAATGTGTTTTTATTTTAAAAATTATTTATTTATATATTT
Source organism: Ctenomys sociabilis (assembly GCA_004027165.1). Taxonomy (NCBI): domain Eukaryota; kingdom Metazoa; phylum Chordata; class Mammalia; order Rodentia; family Ctenomyidae; genus Ctenomys; species Ctenomys sociabilis. The sequence continues at coordinate 52,759 of PVKA01002079.1, forward strand.
ATTTATTGTTACGTATTTGATACAAGGTCTCACTACACAGCTGGGACTTGTAGTGACACTCCTGTTTTCAGCTGCCCCAGTACTTGGATTACAGGCATGCTCCACTGTGTCTGGACTCGGTGGCTGGCTCAGCCTGCCTGGGGATGGGACCAGTATGGCATGTGCTGCCAGGGATCAAACCCCAGTCCCTGCACTTACCTAAGCAGACACTTAGTCCACTGAATTATCTCACTTCACTGGTCCTTGCTATGCAGCTCAGACTCAGTGATCTTCCTGTCTCAGCCTCCACAGCACTAAGATTACAGGTGTGCACCAACACACCGGGACTCAGTGGCCAACTTAGTGCACCTGGGGGATGGGGCTGGCACTGCAAATGATATCAGGGATTGAACCCAGAACTTATGCTTACCAGGTAGGCACTTAGACCACTGAGCTATCTCCCCAGTCTGAACATTTTAATCTTATATGACCAAAAGTATTAATTTTTCTTCTGTTTTAATTCTTTGTGTCACAGAAAACTTCATCTCTCTCAAGGTCATAAAAATGATTTCCATATTTTTTCATAGTTTGTGAATTTATTTTATGTTTAACTCAGAGACCTATCAGAAGTTATTTCGGGTCTATTGGAAGATACTAATTATCTTCTCTATGTCATGGTTAATTGTATTGCCAATGAAGATACTGGGTTTTTTTTTTTCCTCTAAAAGTTGAAAAGTTACTTTTATTATAAACCAAATTCCTGCCCAGTGTGGTGGTGCACACTTGTAATTCCTGCACTTACGAGGGTAACGCAGGAAGATCACTATGAGTTCCAATCCAGACCCTGCCAAGAGAGAAAGAAAGAGAGACAGACAGACAGACAGACAGAGACAGAGAGAAAGACAGAGATTCCAAAATTGGATTTGATTTTATAATGTCTACTCAGATGTGTTTATTTGCTGGAGGCTAATAGCACACCATTTTGATTTTTTTTTTTTTTTTTTTTTTTTTTTTTTTTTTTGTGGCAGAACCAGGGATTGAACTCAGACCCTTACACTTGCCTGGGAAGCACTTATTCCACTGAGCCATCTCCCTGACCCTACCACACCATTTTGGTTATCACAGTTCTGTCATTTGTCTTCATAGATGGTTGTTCGTTTTAATACTTTTTCCATCTTATTTCAAAGATGCAAGCCTATCAAAAGTCATAGCAAGGAAGAAAGCAAGCAAGCTTGCTTGCATCTGACACCCAGCTCCAATGAAAGGCAATGGTGAGAGGCTTCTCACAGGACAAAACCCCACTCGCACAGCCAAGTGACCCCCCTCTCAGCAGCCTCCCCAGTTGCCACTGAGATTCCCAGCGCTGCACTGCTCCTCAAAATAAAACTCAGCTGTAAACAGCACACCTGCTCTGGATTAGTTACAATAAATCAGGGACTGTCTATTTCAGCTACACAAACAGGTGAAGAGCAAGCTGCATTTGTAGCAAGCCATCCAGAAAGCAGAGGTAATTTATATCATGGGAGGATTTTTTTTTTCTTAGACACTGAACAAGCCCTAACCTTCCTGTTCTCAAGCTCCATACAACTGTATAGAAATGTCTCAGGTTGCAGTATTCACTTCACATCTGACTAAACCCAGAGCTTGTAGACCTAACTGCCCGTGAGAATCTTACAGCTTATTGCCAAATGCAAAAGCGGAGTACACTTAGAGTTCTGGGCTTCATGAGGTAACTCCAGGGCACAAGATCCTGGCCTTCACCTGAAGAAACCACCCCTAAGACTGATGGTGAACCTGAACTGCTGGAGCAGAAGATGACACTGGGCTCTAGGAATCAGGTTGGCCACAACAAGCTTCTGAAATGAGCTGGTGCTGGGAGTAGTAAATAAAGTGAGCTGGTGCCGAGAGCAGTCCACAGCGGAACTAGCATGAGGCTGACGCTGTGTTCATTCATACATAATCGTATGGATACAACTAAATGACTGAAATAAATCAGAGACTCTTGGACAGAGAAGAGAAAAGCCATTAACTTGGCTTTTGCCCCTAGAAGCAGGGGCCTTTTCAAGATACTGAACACTTGAACACAATTTAAAGCAGAGCTTGCCCCTGGGGGTCAAGCAGCATGTGCAGGCCTGCCTGCCTCGGAGCAGGTGTCCAGCCTTGGAGGCTCATCTCGAGGCAGCTGGGCCAGCTCAAAGATCTACTTCCGTTTTCGAGGGCTCTGCACACTCTCACTTACTCTGACTAAAAAATGACCAGCATTTCCACTGTGTTGTGCATTTAGTGTGTGTCATGCCTGTGATCAGCCAACCTGAGCCACTTCCCTGGTAGCTCACGAGAGTTCCTCCATACACTTTTTGCTTTTGATTATCTATGGTCTTAAAATGATCTATTTCATAGCTGACTTGCAGGAAATCCCATTTCCCCAAAAGCCCTTATAGATTAGTGTGAAACTCTGTGGAATATGAGGTGTTTGAAGAATGTATTTAGCCCATGACAGCAAAAGGATCTCAAGTGTGAAGACTACCTACTGCCACTGTTAGGAAAGTAGTTTGAGTCATCTGATACTTTGCTTATTGGCTAAAATTGTGAGAAGTCAGGAAATGGACTCCAGGATCCCTGAGAAAGCCATTCAAGATGCATGCTACTTTTAGATCTCAGCAGCCTTACTACACAGGGGTGGGAACTTGGACCCCTCCCCCAGAAAGTCTCTGCATTCTACTTCCCATGGCCTCTGCCCAGGCTGTACCTCAAGTGACCTGAGGTTGCACAGAGCTCTGGCAAAAGCACACATGTCCCAGCCCTCTCCTAGAGCTACTCTACTAGAATCAGTACCCTCGGGGCAGGGCATGCACATGTAGCAGACATTACACATGACTCTGAAGGTTCCTCAGCCTTGAAGTTGTAGGGAATCACCCAGAAGCTTGCCAAATTCTCAGTGCCCAGGCCACACTGTGGATGTGACCATGACAAAAGTCTCTAGGGGCAGAACTCAGACAGTTCCTTGGTGACTCCCTATATAGTGAGGGGAGGGCCTACTGCCTTTCAATTTCTTCCAGATCAGGGGTTCTGGGATCTCAGTGTAGATAGGAGTCTAATGAAAATTCAGGTTCTAACTCAGGACTGGAGCCAGCCAGAGAGCCTGCATTTTTAACCTTTGAACCACAGACCACACAGTGAATTACAGGGATGTAACTACTAATTATCCTTTAATTACTTAACAAGGACTGAATACAATGACTATAGTGGGCTCATACAATAAAAAATTGGGTTAGTAAAATTTGGCAGAAGTTGCACTGCAAGCTTTGTCATTAAAAACAAAACAAAGGTGGGCTGTATATCTTAGTGGACTAATGCGCCTACTTCGGTAGAGCACAGCGGCTAGGATTCAATCCTTGGTATGCCACGCTGAGCTGGACCCCAGGGCATGCTGAGACTGTGACTGAAACTGGTCATGATGGCGTACGCCTGTAGTACCAGCACTAGGGAGGCTGAAAAACAGGAAAATCACTGAGTCGATCTACATAGTGAGACCCTGTACACCCTGTCCTAAATTCATTAAAAACAATAACAGAAAAATAAAAAAGTTCATGTTGCTCCTTGGGTCTGCCATGAGTGGTGCTGACAAGAGGCCTGAAAGCCACTCTGGACAGACGAGCCAGGAAAACCTCTACCCTTATGTTATCAGCAGGGGCTGGTCCATCTGGTTTCTGGAGCCATTGTTTTAAAAGCTGCTATTTTGGGAAGGACACAATTTATCATGCAAAATCATTCAAAATTTCAAGTCCTTCTGTCCCAGATATGAAGCTATATTGTAAGGAAGCTCAGAATTCTCTGCTTTTCTTTTCCTATGCCCACTACCCCCAGGATACTTGCTAGTATCTCCCCATTCCTGGGTGCCCACACATTTGCAGGCTGCCATATTCCTCTTCCTGCCTTGCCTGCCAGCACCTGAGCTGGACTTAGACACAAGGTTTCATGTCACCATCAGCTCAGATCTGCTTCGTACAGAGAAGGTAAATCTGCTGTTATTTAAGACATAACTGAGAGCTCATGGGTGAGGGTGTCAGTGTCACCTTAAGAAGCATGAGTATAACATTTAGTAGGAACTGGTGGACTTGGACTTCAAGGTCTTGGGTCTCTATGTCTGCCTTACCCTTTCTGTTTAAACCAATCAATCCTCAGATTAAGTGCAAATCTAGGAATGATAACGTAACTTGACTAATTATCTCATTCCAAATGACACAAATACTTCTAGTGTTAACTGCCTCTTAGAAACCAAAATGCCCTTAGCTTGACCTGTAGTGAAACTGGGCCTTATCTGTTCTGTCTAATGGGTTCATCCAGGCACCTCTTTCTTAGCTAGAACCTCAGCTCTTGGTTGTGGGGTTGATGTTGTCATCGTCACTGGTAAAAAAAATTGCTGGCACAGAGGTGGTTGAACTTTTATCTGACCTCAGACAGGAGATGAGACTCTTAACATGTTTACTGAGCACTTACTAGGTATCTGGAAATGTGCTGTTCTTTTTTAAAAATAGGTATTAAAATCACATGATCATCTCAATAGATGCAGAAAAAAATTGACAAAATCCAATGCCCTAATTTAGAAAAAAAAAATCCTGATTTAAAAAAAAAAACCCTACAGAAAATGTGAACAGCTGGTCTGTGCCTCAATTTGATGAAAGTTTATCTATGATAAACCAATAGCCAACATCATACTAAATGTGGAGGACCACCTGGGTGACTCTCCTGGGTGAAAGATGAGCAGGTGTCTCCATTTGGGCTGTACCCGACCCTATATCCATGTATTAATAGGTACAGAGCTGGCTAGCAATGCATTTTGGTCTAGCTGAGGAGCTGGTGGTAGGCTCTGAAGATGGCACACGTGTTTCCCTGATAACCCACACCTGCTATTCATTAATATGAACCAGGTGGGGACAGGACAAAGAGCTAGTGCTCCACACTGTTGGCTGGCATCGAGCCTCAAGATGGAGGCTATGACTTCCTGGGGCTTGAAAGATTACACATCCAAGCTGAAGCACTGGACCCCAAAACATTAGATACTATCTCAATAGTAATGCAAATCACTTTTTTTGCATATCACAAAGGTAAATGTGGGTGTGCTACCTAGCCTAGCTCACAGTACGCACCTACTTCCTGCAATTCTCAGCCATTCATCCTCAAGCCACTCCTCCTTCATGAATGAATAAAACCTGGGTTCGGCCCCGAGCCAAGGCCTTTGTTCTAGATAGCCATCACCATGGCTGGACTTAGGACCCCTTGGCTCCCCATAATTATAAATATGGTTTAGTGTATTTTTTTCACCATGGATTGCACTGATATCCTCTTTGATCTCCTTTTATCACAATACTACAGTTTTCTGTGTATAAGTCTTTCCCTTCCCCATTAGACTGATTCTTAAGTATTTACTTTTTCTTGATGCTCTTGTGAAGGTGTGGTAGATTGAAATTAACTTGGTGGGATTCCAATAATGTATATTTCAGATTACAAATATAATATAAATTTCTTGGACCAGGATGACAACCAAAAAGGGCTCACTACACAAAATAGTCAAAAATTGAAAACTTTCACTGTAAAAGCAGGAATAAGACAAGGGAGTCCGCTATCACCATTCATATTCAATATAGGAGTTCTGGAAATATCAGCCAGAGTAATTGGACAAGAATAAAAAATAAAGGGAATATAGATAGAAAAGAAAGAAGTTAAATTATTGTTATTTGCTGATGACTGATACTCTACATAGAAGGCCCCAAAAACTCTACCAAAAGACTTCTAGAATCAAGAACCAAATTTGAACAGCATAGCTGGAAGATAGCTTCCACTGGAAGATAAAACAAGACACAGAGCCAGCACATAGGCAACATTCCTGTACGCAAACAACAAATGCACTGATAGAGAAATTGGGGAAGCCACACTTCACAAGAGCATCAAGAAAAAGTAAATACTTAAGAATCAGTCTAATGAGGAAGGGAAAGACCTATACACTGAAAACTGCAGTACTGTGAAAAAAGGAGATCAAAGAGGATATCAGAAAATACAATGATATCTCCTGTTCTTGGGTAGGAAAAACCAACATAGTAAAAGTTAGCATAATTCCAAAACTGTCATGAAGATTTAATTCAATCCCAATTAAAATACCAATAGCGTACCTCACAGAACTAGAGAAAACATTGCTAAAATTCATTTGGAACTGACAGAGATCTAGAATAGCAAAAGCAACTCTGTGCAACAAAAGCAAGACACAGGGAATCACAATCTCCAATTTGAAGTCATATTACAAAGCTATTGTGATATAAAAAATAAATAAACAAAACCAACATGGTACTGGAAAAAGAAATAGACCCAAAGATCAATGGAACAGAATAGAAGATGCAGAAACAATTCCAATCACTCTCAGTCTACCTTATCTTTGACAAAAGAGTGAAACACTTCTTTATTACTGATGCTGGAAAAACTGGCTTTCCATATGCCAGAGATCGAACCAAGCCCATATCTCTCATTTGAACTAAACAAAAATTGAAATTGGTCAAAGATCAAAAAAATAATACAAAAACACTTCATCCACTGGAAGGTAAGACAGCTGCAACTCTTGAAGTCATAGATGTAGGCAAAGACTTTATGAACAAACCTTGATCACACAGGGAATAGTACATAAGGGGATGAAAATTTTACCAGCTCTTCAGACAAAGGACTAATATCTAAAATATACAAAGAATTCAAAAAACTCAGATGCTCCCAGTTTAAAGACCCAATCCAAAGATGGGTGTTTGAAATGAAGAGATGCTTCTCAGATGAAGAAGTAGAAATGGCAAGTAACTATATGAAAAACTGTTCAACATCCACTGGACATCTGGAAGATGCAAATTAACACAATGCTAAAATTTTATCTCACTCCAGAAAGAATGGCTCTTATCAAGAAATCAATCAGTAACAAATTCTAACAGGCTGTGAGAAAAAAGAAACTCTTCTCTACTGCTAGTAGGAGTATGCATTAGCACAACCAATATGAAACTAGTATTCAGATTCTGCAAAAAAACTAAAGCTAGAGGTTTCATTTGAACCACGTATTTTTCTTCTTGGTATGTTCCCAAGTTTAAAAAAAAACCATACTACCGTGCTATACGCACACTCATTTTTTAAAAATGTATTTGATACAGGGTCTCACTAGACAGCTCAGACTCATAGTGATCCTCCTGTTTTCAATCTTCCTAGTGCTGGGATTACAGGTGTGTGCCATCATACCCAGCAGCTGTGGCCTGTCCAGCATGCCCTGGGGTGGGCCTGGCATGGCATATGGTACCAGGGATTGAACCCCAGTCCCTGTGCTTGCCTAAGCAGATTCTTAGTCTGCTGAGCTATCTTGCCAGCCCCACACTCGTGTTTACAGCAGCACACTTTGTAATTGCTCAGTCTTAGAAACAGCCTACATGCCCATCAATGGAGGAAAGGCTAAAGAAAAGGTGGCTTTTCTATGCAATAGAATAATACTCAGCCAGAAAAGAAGGATAAACTTGTGATATTTTAGGTCAATGTATGCACCTTGAGACTCTTCTCCAAACTGAAATAAATTAGACACATGCATTTAAATATGGCATTGATTCTCTTGTGTAAGAAATTGAAAGTATAAATAAGGACCCAAATGGACTACAGATATTGAACAGTAGGAATAAAAGTGATCATATGGGAGGAGAAGAAGGGAGGGGAGAGGAAGGGTAGGAAGGGACAGGAAGAAAAAAAAGAGAGACTAGAAGGAAAAAATGGAAACAGTGATTTTGTAAATAAGGAGGGGAAGAAAGGTTGAAGGGAGGGGAGAGGAATGGGAATGGGGGGGGAAAACATCAGGATATATTATGTCCAGGGGCTGGGGAAATAGCTCAGTAAAATAAGTGTTTGCCTAGCAAGTGCAGGGTCCTGAGTTCAATCCCTGGTACTGCAAAAAAAAAAAAAGCATCCTTTTTAAGAAAACCTGAATTGTAACATCCTGCAACTCAGTGGTGTCCCAAATTTTCTGATCAAGATTATGGGGAAACAGAGGAAAGTAATCGATGATGGATAATAATCAAGGAGAGTCACCTAGAGAGAAAACATGCTCTCAGGCTTTCACAGAGAGCAAATTGGTCAAGCAATAGCCAAGACTCATCCATAAGGTGGACACTGATGAAAGATCTACAAACTGTTGTATAGGGTTTCAGAGTAAATCCTGAGGGTATTTGACTGAGCTTGTCAGATATAAAAGTTACATTTCTTGTTATTTGGTCTTGCTTTATCTTGGTCTTAACCATGCTGCAGAAAAACATAAAAATGAAGTATAAAAAGTAAAGCCATATTAATATGCTGAGCTATAAAAGGCTCAAGTCAACAACTTCTGGCATTGCCATCCTACAGATAACCCACCACTACTATGGACTACTGGTCTATATTGGAATATTTTGCTGAATTCATGCACCTACAATATTTAAATGACAATGGAATATCCATCTCTGGCAAAACTGAACAAAAAAGGGGATACAAATGAAGGACCATTTTATATCTGTATATTCAAGATAGTTAGGATACATATACAGCTACTTTCTCTTAATTAAATTAGAAGAACGATTTGTACTAATAGTGTTTGGACAGGATATCATGTCTGCATCTTGTAGTATGAATAACCACTACAAAGACAATAATGTGCAATGTATTAACTGTTGAAAGTATCCTACTAACCTGTTTTGAAACTGTCTCATTGCTATTTATTTCTCAACAAAAGTAATAAAAAAAATTTTAATTTAAAAAAAAGATATATTATGTCCAGATTAATGTGCCTGCAAGCAGCCCCAGAGGTCAGGAGTTGTACCCCCAGGCCTGCCATACCGTCCCCGCCCCTGGGGCACCCTGAGACAGCAATTGAGACTGTAGTCCCAGCTTGTGGAAGGCTGAGGACAGGCACATCAGTATGAGTCCGATCTAGTGGTGAGAACCCTAAACACCCTGTAGACCCTTCCCTAAAATACAAAAAAAAAGGTATATTATGTCCAGATACAAAGTCCTTATGATGAATGTCATCTTTATGTATAGCTCAGTGACACAGGGCCTGCTTAGCAAGGTCCTGAGTTCAATTCCTGGTTTTAAAAAAAAGTGTATCACTAATGTATCAATGAAGTTAATTTAAAAAATACAAAACTGGCCTTTCCAAGGATTCCTGAGCCTGTCAACTAGAAAACATGAGCAAAGCTCACCCTCCCGAGCTGAAAAAATTTATGGACAAGAAGTTATCATTGTAACTGAATGGTGGCAGACATGTCCAAGGAATATTGCGAGGATTTGATCCCTTCATGAATCTTGTGATAGAAGAATGTGTGGAGATGGCTACTAGTGGGCAACAGAGCAACATTGGAATGGTGGTAATACGAGGAAATAGTATCATCATGTTGGAAGCCTTGGAACGAGTTTAAATAATGACTGCTCAGCAGAAAAATTCACACCCCTCGGGAAAGCACTACTTTCACTGACTGAAGATTGGCTCATACACATTTTCATATATTAAATTTTTGTTAAATAAAAAAATACAAAACTGGGTGTAAATCATTATTAATAAATAGCATTGGAAGAATAGAACCCCTAGGCAAAAAAAAATATGAAATGTATTGTAATATAAATTTTATACTTTCAACAAAAATTGATTTAAAATGAATAATAGACAATGCTGTGAGGCTGATAGAAAAAACTTATCTTCAGTATCTAGGGCCGGGGGCCAGGGAGTGGAATAAGCGCTTCCCTGGCAAGCGTAAGGACCAGGGTTATTTACCACAGAGCCAACCCCCAGCCCCAAAATAGATCTTAGTCAGTGTATACACACGTACACATACACACACACATGTACGAGTAAAACTGAGGCAATCTGAGTAAGTTCAGCAGATTGTACCAAAATCTTCATCCTGGGTGAGATATTATACAGTAATTTTGCAAAATGTTATTACCAAGGCAAGCTGTACAAAGTGTTCAGCCATCTCTCTGAATTATTTCTTCCAACTACATATACATATGCATTTGCTTTAATAAAAACTTCAATTAGAAACAGGTATGAAACTGACAGAAGCCAGCCTTCAGGAATGAAAGCCATGCTTGTAGTGCGTCCCCCGCATGCACAAAGGAGCCCCAGTGCAAGGCATGGGTGGTTTTCATAATGAACTAATCCACACCTAAGGCCAAAAGAGCTGAGGGAAGTGCCCACACCATGGGTAGGGAGCTGGCAGCAGCTCTTGAACGTGAAGGCAACCAAATAACGTGCTCAGGAAAATGAAGACTGTCGAGTGGCTGGAGAAATGACGACTGGAATAACAGCAGACTAGGCATTGCATCTTCTATCCTATGGATACTTATTCAGTGAACAGGCACCTAGTAAGTGGCGGGCCCTGTTCTGGTAACTTCAGATTTATCCATGACACAATACACTGAACAAATTTCCTTCCATATGGAGCTCAGTTGTTTGCTTAGTGATTACTCCTGATCAGAAGGACTCCCAGCTCCCAGAACCAGAGAATCCATTTCCATGCTGTGTACTTAGAATCACAGGGCTCCAAACAAATGCAGACCTCTCTAGGATGAAGACAGGCACCCCTGCAGAAGGGCACATGGAGCATTTCCGATTTAGGAGTGAGGATGGTCTTACCCCAGGGTGGCTAGAGAAAGAAACTTAAGATGAAAAGATTGGCAGACCTTGCCTCGGAGTTGAGTCAGAGAACTCAAAACCAAGAAGAGTTGGCAGTGTCACCCTTGAAAAGGATCCAAGTTAGCCTGGGGTACCCTGTATTTTCCACTCCCAAACAGGAATTAACTTTGAAATCTTCCATAAATGTAGGGAAACTGGGGGCCTTCCAATCCTACCCTGGGTGAGCACTACTTCAAGGCAAACTATAGCAATATGGCCTTACACTGGGAGAGAGAGAGTGAGAGAGAGTGAGAGAGAGAGAGAGAGAGAGACCTAGAGACATCTTTTTAGTTAGGAAATATTTTGCAAGAGGCTCTGCTTTTAGATCAGAAAATTAAGTTGGAAGAATGGATTTTTTTTTCCTCAGGATGCTAAAAACAATATGCAATGAAGACATACGAAAAGATAAGCTGCTAAATACTATTTCTACAGAAAGACAGCTCAAGGTAAGTGAATCAGGCAAGACTCTAGAATGGGCAAGTTTATTAATATTAACCCTAATTCAGAATTAACCATTTAAAATTTTTAGGTGCCCACAGCCTCAAAGAGCTGAGAATAAATACTTAAAATGTCTTTGGATTTAGTTGTGGAAAGGTTCACTAGCATTTTTTTTTCTGGACTGTGTTATGAAAAATCTCTGTAAGTGGCAAATGACTCCTACTTTGCTGTGTCACATCTGAGATAATAATTAACCCTTTGCTATCACTGTGGCCATACTGTATAGTGACTTCACCTTGGTTCTGAGCCCTTTTCTCTGATGTGTGCTAAATTTAAATAGTAACATTTTACATAGGTAAAAGAATCTAAATATACCAGACCCTGTGGCCAAACTTTTCAGCTTTAGTCAAGAAAAATAAATGCCACAGTTTGCACAGAAGTTCTAATTTTAGCTAAAGGTTGCAGAGAACTGTTCCAGCATGTCCAGGTCCCATTCAAATTTCTGCTGTCCCTTGAGTGGGACATCAGCTCTAATACCGACCATTGCAAGGTAAGACACGGTCCCATTCTTGAAAAAAAACACAAGCTATCATTTAACTTTCTGAATAGGAATGTGTACAGTTGTGAGGTAATTGTCTTCATCACACAATGTAGCACAGGTGACAATGAGATGGTTATGTATTCATGAATGTATACGAGACAATGGTTAAGCAACAGTGTCCAGTTAGATTGTCCAGAGACACACATCAGACAAACTCACTAGAAACGGCCCATTTTATTTAGTTGTACTGCCAGTAAATGAGCAAGCCTGCCATTTACAGGGGCTTTAATCTCAGAATTCAGTTTAGGCATAAGCTGAAAATGATAACAGGATCCCTCCCTCCTGCTCCTTGAAGTTTTGAACACTGGAGGAGTTAGAAATGATCTCCCAATAGCCTCTTTTCCCTCCATTTACTACTTTTGGGCCACTTTTTCTCTCCCCCAACCTTTAATAATAAATGCAGTTTGCACAATGGAATACTCTCAGTGGATAAAGAGCTGTACAAAGGCACTTACCATGGAAAATAATTTTATGAATAGAAATGCTGCATCTATCCACATTAAAACTTAACATTGACTCTTTAAGCTCATCTTGGACATGACTCTATGGTCACCCATATACGAGTTTCTAAGCAGCATATTTAAAGAACTAAATAGCATCAAACAGGCTCACACGCAAAAAGCAAGCAATATAACAGAATTTATCTGGGAAATTTGACTAGAAATACACATCTCAGTCAAAAGCTTCCTAAGAGCTGGAGATTTTTAGATGAGCTATTTCATAGCAAGTTGTTTAGAAATAAATGTATTTTTTTGTTATTTCAAGGACAAAGCTGGAGAAATTGTACTGGGGAATATTTGGGCTCCTTTGGATGCTCTAGTCTTCTATAAAAATACAAAATTCACACTACACACTTGCAGAAAGAAAGACATGAAGTATACTAAAAATAATCGATTCATAACTTTTAAAAGATAGTTTACAAAAGGCAAAATCTTGTCAGCAAGTCAGCACCAGTGCAAAGCCCATTTGGAACACTTTAATATAAAAACAGAACTAGGTGATATACTAAGTAGAGTATTCTTCATGCATTAACGATTCTTATTAATTCCATCTCTTTAAATTACTGCCCTATCATTATTAAGGGCAAATAAATTTTCTTCCCATTTTTTGGCTTCTTTTATATTTTGTGGTCTCAGAAAAGCAAAATAAAGCAAATAGCCAATCAAAAATATCCCCTCCTTGCTGCACAACTGACTCTGTTTACTTTCTCCAGCATTACAAGCAGATCCTCTTGGTCCTTCACAGAGGTCCTTTCATTTGTAGCATGAGTTTTGATTAAAGCCCCAACATGCATTTCCAAAGTGTACCCCCAAAATGACCAAAAAGAATTTTTTCCCTTAAAGCTACCCTCAAAACATTTGTTTGAGAAACTTTCTGAAGAGTGAACCTTGCCTAGTAAAACACATGCAGTAGACAAAATATCAGATTTCTTTTTCCAGCTGTCCAGACTCCCATTAATGCCTCTCACTTCTATCAGTGTTTTGCTATAATTAGGATGGCTTAGGGTTTATCTGGGACTTTTTTCAAAACCAAATTTCCTTCCTAGCAGCAGCCACTGTCATTTACAAGTACCTTGACGGTCCTGGGAGGCTTATTTTGATTTACATTATGGTGCAGGAATCCCAGTGGTAAAGTGAAGGGACACACAGACACACACACACACACACACACACACACACACACACTCTTTCTAAGTTTTAAAAATGTGTCTTACCTGAAGATGATCACTCTGTTTTAGAGCCTGGCTTGTTTCAAGTAAGTTACTAAGGCTCAGCCTTTCTCCCTGGAATCCTGTGTCCCCTTCCTTGGGTAGCCAGCCTGCTGACAGTTGTAAGGTTTTTGTGTCTTGCTCTGCAGGAGAAAAGATAGCGCTTTCTCCTTCAAGGAAGTGGGAATTCCAGCCAGCAATGCCTGCTCTGGCACAGGGAGTCTCTTGATGGCTCCGCATCAGTGGAGCCTGAGTGGGTCCCTTGGGGGGAGAACTCCGGGTGCCTGCTGCGGCACTCTCTTTCAGGGTCAGCTTCCTGGCTTTTCCCTTCACTCGGGGTCGCCACCCCCTGGCAGACTTCTGACTGCTTCTTTGGCTGCTTAAGTCCTTTTCGTCTGCTCTTTCCTCCACCATGGTCTCCAAACTCTGCTTCATCTCTGGTCTTTCCGACCCCCCAGATAAGAGCTTCGACTCCAGCTCTGTGGCCGCTTTATCCACAGTAGGCAGATTGTCGCTGTCAAATTCCTCTCCTGCTTGGTGGCTGTCTCTGATTTCTTCTTGAATTCCTGGACAATCATCCTCAGCAGCCTCAGAAGCAGTGGGGAGCGGACAACTCTCTTGTCCTGTCACTGCAGCCATTCCATCCCGGCGAGGTCCGGGAGTAAGCGCCATCCCTGTGCTCAGGGACGAAGGAGTGTGTCTGGAGGCATTGCTGCTCCTGACCCCCACTTCTTGGGATTGTGACTGATAAGCACAGAAGCCAGTGGTGGCATCCATAGGTCCTGTGTTACCCGACACCCAACGACCACGACCCATTTCACTGAGGAAATGCTCACGCCCACCCAGGATACACTCACGGAATTCCACCTCTTCGTCATCGCTTTCTAATAAAAAAACACGCTCACTGCCCTGCAGGCTCCTTTGCCAAACTGCATTAGAGTAATCCGTCATAACATCGGAACATTCCAGATACTCCAGGTCATCATCTGAAAACTCCTCAGTGTAAGTTAGGACTATCTCTGGACAAAGTTCATAATCGCTGTCGGAGTCCTCGCTGGAAACCTGGGGACTGGGCTGCTTGTTGATCAAAGTGCTCTCACCTGGGTAAATGCTGTTAGCTGCCTCTGACAGCGGAAGGCTGAAGCTGATGTATTTCTGAGCTTTGGGCTTTTGATGACCAAAGGTTAAGACTTGACCATTAGGGCCATGATTTAGGCTGTCAACCATTAACCGTGCAACTGGAGGAGGTACTGCCCTGTGGCGGTTTGAGGGAACATTATTTGAATGAAGGAAAAATTCTTCTGTGTTATTTGGATCACAGATCTCTGCAGTTAGCTCTGTTTCTTCATCCAGAGGATTTTCTGACCTGGCTTCAGCAATGTCGTTCTTGGCCAATAACTGGGAGTCGCATAAGCTGTGGAAGTTGGGTGGGGAGGAATCAGCTGGCGGAGCCGCCGTGGACATACTGTCTTCTTCTTTGTAGCAGTGTTCCTTCACCTGGGTTTGACTTGCACGCTCCTTCTCAGAGGTCTCTGCTCCATGTTTCCAACCTGTGTCCCTGCCATCTCCCAGGTTAGGAAGGAGCTGTGGGTTCTCGGAGGGGCACTCGACCTCAATGGAGGCGGAGCAGCAAATCATCCCCAGGCAGCTTCTAGCAGAGATCTGATAAATAGCAGCATCACTTCTGGTACAGCTAGGATGAAGAGAACACATAGGTGAGTCTGGGCATCACATTTTTCACAGTGGCTCATGAGAAAATGGCATTCATTGTACTGCATGTTCAAGTCTGTTGTGTCCCTGGGAAGGGCTTTGTGGCCAGGGACAGCTGGCCCCTGGGCTCTGGCTGTGGCTAGTGCTGAGATTCTGAGAAGCCCAGCTTTTCCGACTGCACTTCAGTTTAAAAATACTGAGATGTACTTGGACAAATAGAAAAGATACTTTATATTTTAGTTTCTTCTCTCCTCTAAAGTTATTTTTATATTGTAGGACTTTGAAAAAATATTATTTTTCCTGGAGAGAGACATTATACACAAATAACCAAGATATTCTATCTCATGTGGTGGAATGCTGTCAATAATAGCTTTTTAAGACCATGCTTGTAAAGTTTGTTTCTAGCCAGGAGGTTGTACAGACAAAACCATAACAGGATTATGTGCATGAGAGAGGGTAACATTCCTTCCCTAATTTAAGGTGACTGAAAGATCTAAATCACAACCATGAGCCCCATTGGCTGGAAACCCAGGTCCACATGTCATCCTGAGTAACACACATTGAGCCAGGTGTTTGGCTTTGGTCCAGCAGGGAAGGAACAAAATTCTGGATCAGACTGAGCCTGCTCTCACTGTTCCAGAAGCTTTTCTTCTGTGGCTCTCTGTCCTTTATCACCTGGATCCACCTGGAGCTGGAACCTGCTGTATGTTACTGCAGGCTGTGGTAGGGCCCTCTCTAAAGCTCGGAATTCCAAATACAAGCTTGTTACTATGTGGTGTAAATTGCATTCTCACCATGCATCATCAACCTATGCATATGAAAATGTCAGGGCTGGAGATATGGCCTAGTGGCATGATGCCTGCCTGGCAAGTGCAAGGTCCTGAGTTCAATTCCCAGTACACATTCCCCCATCAAAAAATAAATAAATAAATAAATAAATAAATAAATAAATAAATAAATAGAGGAAAGAAAATATCAGTAATCATTTTCAGGATGCAGGAGCTTTTGGTCTGGCTTGCATATAGAAGCAATGCTTACATCTTTATTGAGAGTTCTCTAAAAGACTATATCTTTTTCTCTAAGGAAATGAGACCCTTGCTCCAATTTCACATTATACACATCATTCCCTTCATGAACCTTTCAATTAATTAAATATGTACAACATCTAATTTGGAAGGGGGCAACGTTCAAAATAGCTCCAACACTACCCTCTCTGTCCTTGCCCTTCCTCACTGTAGGGAGCCTTTTGCCTTCCCAAGCACATACTTACTTACTCATCAGTCCTCAACCATGGAGTGGCTGCTTACCTAGACCCCATTTTCAGAAATCAGAGATGAACTCCAATGCCAAGAATGTCTTGTTTCAACTTTGGCCATTACCTGATGTCTGGCTCTGCTTAAGCCAGGGAGACTGAAATTTTAGGCAACATTCTGGAAGAAAGTGTTTGCTCCTGTTTATTTTACAAGCAAAATGATAAAACCAGTGTGAAATGATAAAATCGGCATGAGAAGGCTTTATTGCAGATATACTCTGAGAATGTGGAAGTGTCAAACTAAATATTCTCTGGTTCTTCAGAAGTGTGCAGAAGGGGGACCAGGGAGAGGACTCAGTAGAATAAGCACTTCCCTTGGCAAGTGCAAGAGCTTGAGTACAATCCCCAGTTCTGCCAAAAAAAGAAAGTCTACAGAAGAATTATCAGAGAGCTCAACTTCAAATTCCTAAATCAGAATCCTTTGGTAAAGGAACCAAGGATGTGTTGTTATTTATTTATTCATTCATTTACTTATTTATTTATTATGTATTTTAGTACCAGTTCTATAGGGTCTCACTACACAGATCAGACTCATAGTGATCCCCCTGTTTTTCAACCTCCCAAGTTCTGGGATTACAGGTGTGTGCCACCATGCTCAGTCTCTAAGAATGTGTTTTTAAAGACCCTGAGTCATTCTAATATGAATTGTTGTACCCCTTCTTGGGAATTTCTTCATCTTCACTAATTAGGCTGTGATCTTCTCAGTTAAAGCTGTAGCTTTGGTGCTAGGGCTATAGCTCAGAGGCAGAGCATTTGTCCAGCACACTTACAAGATTCTAGGTTCAATTCTTTGCTACTAAGAGGGAAAGACCAAATATTTTTAGTTGAGGAAATGTGATCCTTGCTGTAGCTTTTCTTTATAGGCACCATTCCCTTCAAGAAACTTGTCAATTAATTTTTTTATTTGTTCATTTTGTTTTACTAGTGCTTGGGATAGAACCCAGGGCTTCACACATACTAGGCAAGCATTCTATCAGTGAGTTCTCAATGAATTCTTGGAGATTTGTTCTCAGTTATGAGTTTCCATGGAAGATAAAAGAACACAGTGGGCCACAGGAAAATCCTAGGCAATTTAGATTCCCTGCTCTATACAGACCAGTGATTTTTGCTGGAAAACTGCCTACCCTAAAACAACCATGACTTGTAAAGAAAATAGAGAAAGAAAAGGAAGAAAATAAGGCTGGAAGGCACAAAGGTCTGAGCAGAAGGGAGGGGAATAGATGATTCTTAATCCAAGGAAAATAAACAAAAAGAATTTTAGGAAAATCTAAAGAAAATAATTGGGCTAAATATATTTAACTTGATGGCTAAATAAACAGATGTGACATTGTCATGATTTAGTGATGAGTAATTTTGCAGCACACGTGTTTTGGCTGAATAAGGTTTACTGTGCATTCTAAGTATACTGAACACAGAGGAAAAGGAACTGAATCAGACACAATTAACTTCTCAGCAGCTAAGGAATGCTTTGAGCTGTACTTTGTGGTCTGCCCCTTCTTGATAATTACCTCTAAGCATCCTACAGAAAAAGGGGAAAATCAGATAAGGAAGCTATTATGCTTTGGATCTCATTTGCCCAGAGAAGATGGGCTTTGGAAAAGTGGTTCAATCATGAGAGCAGTAGCTTCATCAACAGATCGACCCCCTGATGGGTTCATAGCTGAAGGAGGCAGGGTTTCCATGGAGGACATAGGTCACTGGGGGCGTGCCCTCAAAGTTACGTTTTCTGACTCTGATTCCCAGCTGCCATGAGGTGAGCAGCCTTGTTCCGCCATGTCCTTCTGCCTCCTGCTTCTGCCTTCAGGCCAACCAATCGAGGACTGAGACCTCTGAAACAGTGAGCCAAAATAAATCTTTTCTCTTTTACATTGTGTAGTCAGATGTTTTGTTCCAGCAATGAAAAACTGACCAATACAGAACCCAACCTCTGTTGAATGCCTTCTAGGTTAAACAAAATCTAGCAACTCAGTGTATGCAAAGCTGTTCTCAAAGGAATCAAGAAGCAGCTCCCCAATTGACTAATCGTGGAAGTGGGAGAGCTCAGAGAAAAGCAGAGCCCTTGGCTCTGAAGCTTGGGTCTGCATATGCTCTTATAAAACTGGCATTCAGAGAAAGAAATGGCAGGATGCAGAGAAATGTATAAGTGAAGTGTTTTTATTCTCTCTTCATCTTTACTGGTAAGCTGGCAAGCTTATATGGAGTATGTGCTGGTGCCCTGCATTTTGTTAAGAACCGATAAGAAGCTGAGAAGATGTATGAACTATCACATATGTCTCCGAAGTTTTCAGAGAGACTTGCAGTTCAATGCCATGCTAAGTTGTAGAGTACACCCTGCAAAAAGAAAAGGGAGCTCACAGAAGGGACCTCAGTGGTGGCAGCTAATAGACATGAATTGGACCAAGTACCAAACACCCAAAGAGAAGGAAGGAAAGGCTTATTGAGTTCACAGTTAGTGGAGGTTTCAGTCCATACTCAGCTGGCTCCAAGTCAGAGTGGCACATGGAAGAAGACAACTGTTCCTGGCAGTGGCAAAGAGCAAAACAGCAAAAGAAGGGCCTGAAGCACAGGCAGCTGGCCAGCCTCTCTCCTCTCCTTACATTGTAATGCAGATTACCCACCCCAGGGCCAGGGTGAAGCACTCACACCTGCAATCCCAACAGTGGATCAAGAATCAATCACAAACTCCACCCCATGACTGCATGAGGCTTTGGGGGGACACCTAGACACGAACTGTAACAAGTGTAGAATCTCTGTATCCTGCCAGCAAAGACCTGTGTGTACCACAGTGATTTGAAAACAATTTGAAACCATCCAGGAAGAAATTCCCTGAACAATTAACTGAGTCCTCTCCTTGCCAGTCTTTGCTTTGGGCCAGGAAAATAAGTAACATCTCTATCTTGCTTGGAAAGTCCTGCTTGAATTTTCTAAGTTCTTTTTAAGCTAATCATTTCCTTCTTAAAGTAAAAGAGGGTCATGTTACCATAAGTTCAGGGAGCTTCTGAGAGTGAACCTCTAGAATCAGTCTAAACAAAAGAGTCTAAAAGCACTTGGTTATCAGGACTCTTTTATACTCCTAAAAATAACTAAGGGCTGCATAGTATGTCTATGAATATTTACAACACTAAAACAGAAAAGTGTTCAAGTTTATTAATTTATTTTAAAATTAGAAAAAAATCATTGTACAACACCAATGGCCAGAGGAAATGACATGTTTATGGAGACTACATTTTTCTAAAAGAATGCAAAATTTGGAAGTGGCATTGGTTTACTTTTTTCACATATCTTTAATATGAGACTTAATAAAAGATAGCTGGAGCTTTATATCTATTTCTACATTCAATGTGATACATTATTTTGATTGACGTATATGTGAAAAAAATCTGACCTTATACGGATATAAGAGGACATAGAAAAAGGAAGCATAAACAAAACTCAATGAAATTTGAAGTTCCCTGTTCAGAGGAGGTGGTGCCTAATAATTTTAAAGTTTGGATTTAAAGTTTTGGATCACTAGCTATAGATACTCTTAGCTTTTCATTAAATGCTTTTCACTTTTCAAAAAATGCCATTTGTCCTTTGTTTTCTCACAAGTCACTGTAAACACTGTTCTGTCCTCTCCTCAAAGAAGCCCAGCCTTCTGTGCATTTCCCATTTGATTAAGTGGGTATTAAAAGAGTATTTTGTTGAGGTTCCTACATTTAATAAAATTAGCCATTTTTATTAATATAGCAAGGACATTATTAAGTAACACTGTTTGTTGTTTGTAACTGTAACTATATGGCAGTGAAGTATTCTGTGGCAGCAAGTACAGTTCAGGGCCATCACCTTAACTCATGCATAGGTGCCTGAGAGAAACTTACTCTCCATTGCTTTTTACCATCAGTATTTATGCCAACACAGAAAAGGACAAAGAATGTTTAAGTACTTTTACAGTAATAGTTTCATCCCTATAGGTTTCCCAAGAGACTTTAGGAATGACCAGAGGCCCATAGAGCGCACTTGGAGAACCACTGACTTAAGCTACTCACCAAGGGAAGTTGTAATACACAGCAACCTCTCACAGGCTATCGGACCCTGAAGGTTAAATGGACCCTGAAGGTTAAATTGAGCCTTAACCAGGAGAGTTGGCTATTTTGCTTGGTATTATCATAAATGTGCCATGTTAAACAGAAAATTGGCTGCTTTTGTTTGATAGGACCATTCTGCATTGTTCTTAGGCAGATGCTTCAATCTTCTTGTTTTCATGATTCGCAAGCCAGGCAAAAGATCCATGTCTGGGCTCCACCCCTGGAGATTATGATTCAACATTTGCCTATGCCGATGTGATTTAATTTGGGGAAGCAAGAGACTGGTTCTGCCGATTCTGGAAAGGCTAATCCAAGAAGTTCCCGAGGAGCCAGCTAACTGTCCAAGATTTTGTGTTTCAGGAACAAGAGGTAAAGAATACGAGAGACTAGAATCCGGAAGACTACTAACCAGGGGTTGGGAAACAGAATATAACAAGTACAAAAGGAAGACAGAGTAGTAATCAGTTTTTCTCTAGTCACCAGCATAATGTGCTCACCAAAATTCATATGCTTTTCAAACCCTGTATTTCAACTCCAATCATCATCATTATTAATAGTGCCCTCAGGGTATTTTCACATGCATTATTCATACATCCCACTGGCTTTTAAGATAGGTGACTCTACTAGCAAAATAAAACAAAATCAGGACAAGTATTCTTGTATGTATACAGGAAAAAAAGTCGATTTTCCCAAACGTTGATGCTTTTCTCCTACCCTATTGTTTGCCTGAGGCCCTTGCCCAGCTCCCAAATCACTCTAGCAGCACTACTAATATTGCTGCGATTCAAGAGGCAAACTACTGTATAAAGGAGAAGCTGCAAGTATTGGCTAGAGTGGGAATTTCCTCTGCACCGTTGATATTATACAGCCATCATCCTCCACCACAGCATTTCATTTTATGATTTACCCCACTTTCCAGGAGGAAACCAAGATCTGGGAAAGATATATCTGCAGGGTCTTAACCCATACAACCAGGAATGTGCGATAGGGAGACCACTGAAGCTTCCCAGTGTAGCTGTGAATTATCATAACCTTGCCTGTCCCCCACCAGTGTGCGGCAGCTGCTCAATAAATAATTACATGATGACATCTGATCTGTGTCCTTCCCTTGGGCATAACAGCAGGTTAAGATCATAATATTTTCTTAGACTAAAGTGTCTATATTTTATTACCTGCTTCACTGCTGCCACCAATGATCATAATTAAATTATTCAGAATAACTGAAAGAATGAGAAAGGCTTAGGGAGGTGTTGTTATTTCTGCTGCTGCTGCTGTTGATTCTGCTACTTTGTTTTCGGTTGAGATATGAATCCAAGAACTCATGTATGCTAAGCACAAGACCATCAAGTTATGTCCCAGGCCG
This sequence comes from Ctenomys sociabilis, assembly GCA_004027165.1. Lineage (NCBI taxonomy): Eukaryota > Metazoa > Chordata > Mammalia > Rodentia > Ctenomyidae > Ctenomys > Ctenomys sociabilis. The sequence goes on from PVKA01002079.1 coordinate 74,648, forward strand.
AGGCTTTGGTATATTTTCCAAGAATTATAATAATACTAAAAACAGGCTGAATTTTTTTATCATATTTCCTATAAGTCACTAGATACATTTCAAAATAAATGAGACTCCTTGTGCATTTAACCAATATATTCAGTAATTTGTTCAGTAATAGAATGGTTAAGAGCCAAAATGGACATCAGAGCTATGTGTGGCCTATTTGTCTATCACCCTCTTTGGTCTTTGCTCTTTTGCTCTATATCCCCAGTGCCTTGAGTCTGCAGCTCCCCCATTCCCATGCCCATTGATTTCCTGCTGCATTTGACCGAAGAAAAAAGGATTGCAGGGTGGGAAGAAGGGACAATTCAGTTCAAGAGTATTTCCAGGAGAAGCTGCACCTCTTTTGCAGTTGCATGTCTCATAGAACAAGCTCTCAGGTCCCAGCCTCTGCTCTGATTTGTGACCCAGAATTACTAGTCTTGCTCCCCCATTTATCTCTACAGCGCCAGAGTTGGGGACTTTCTGTGAATGCTAATCTTTAGGTGAACATCCATGTTATGGCCTGTATCTAGATGTCTCCCCCAAGGCCTCTTGCCTAGGTGAGGCTTTTAAGAGGTGGCTGGATCTAGGGTGTGTGATGCTGGGATTAAAGATGTGATGCTGGGATTAAAGATGTGATGCTGGGATTAAGGGTGCATGATTACCAAATTAGTTGACTGATTGGTTTAGCATAGTTCTGGGTATGGATAATGGGAAGGCCCACCTTGGGTATGGATGGCACCACCCAAAATGTGAGTAGACTAGAAGACATAAAAGTGAGAGGCAGACTGCTGCTGCTTTCTACTTTGGTGTCTCCTGCCTTCTTGCCATGAACTATTTCTCCTCTGCAATGCCCCCTGCCATGCCACCCTGCCTTGGAGCCAGCCAACTATGGACTGAAACCCCTTCAAAGTTAAGCAGAACTAAACCTTTCTTCCTTTGATCTTGGGTGTTGGGTATTTTTTTCTCACCAATGAGAAAAGTAAGAAAAACACTGTTTCCTGCTTGGCTCAGTCACCTACATAACCATGAAGTAAATGCTTAAAATGGCTTATATCTTCCAGGCTAGACAGAAATGGATGCAGAGATGATCAGTTTTACAGATGTTGACTATGGGGCCAAGGGAAGAGGTTATTTGCTTTAAATTATCTAGATTAAAAAAATAGGAAATGTCTACTATATATAAGGCGCTTGTCAGCCCTGTATAAAGGATGATGATGCCTTGGGCACTTCCTTCCAATAAGAGACATGAAATGTCCATACAAATAGATATAATACAGGATAGTGTTGCTAAGCACCACTAAAAGTCATGCCAATTATGGAGATTCAAGGTGGAGGGCAAGAAGGAGAAGGAAGATTTCCTAAGGAGCCTGGCAGCTGACATAGGCCTCGCATGACTCCGGCAGGGAAGGTGGTGTGCACACGGGGTAGGGAGGAGGCAAGTCCTTCTAGGCAGAAGGGGCAGCCTAAAGATGGAAGGAAATAACAAATCTCCAGGCCATTTCAAGGAAAGATTAACATTTTTTTTTACTTGGAATATTGGGGAGAGATAGGCAGGCAGGTAGGGCAACCCCACTGTTTACCACAGGATACCTGAAACTGTGAAAAGGGTCTCTTTTAAATAAACCCAGACAGCAGAGATGGGAGGCCTGTGAGGAAAACTAAGTCTAACCCAGGCGAATCAGGGGCTCTTGTCACATGCAGAGAAAGGTGGCAGAGCCCACGTAGCAAAGGTTTTCTATCCCACACTGAAGGGTTTAGACCATAGTTTCCCGTTCACCAGAGAGGGATCAGATAGCCACTTAGGGTGAAACAAACAAGATTCTGAAGTGCTTGCTGCACTTTACAGCAGGGACCAGGGACAGGGAGGGAACGCCCTCGCTTTCCATATCTGACATGGCCTATGATCTTGAGGAGCTGGAACACCCTGTTCTCCCAATGGCCAACTGTTTATGCCTGGCCCACTGCACAGGGCTTCAGAAAGGAAACCAGAAATTAGTACATAGGACTTGGCTCCTTCCCTAGTGGAGCTGTCAACATAGCCAAGAGACCAGGCTTCTGGGTATTAAATAGGGAGCTGTATGTGATTTGTAAATTCCAGTGTTTTAGAGCTCCAAAATGCACAGTTGAGGCAGTAAGTGTTTCTGGTGGTTAGGAAGACAGAGATCAGGATGTCCCGGATCTTCAGGGAACATAGCCAGCACATGGAACTTGAACCCAGCTGGATTAAACATTGGCTGGGTGGGAAGGAGAAGAGGTCATTCCGGGCACACGTATAGGAACTGGAATGGCAGGTCATATGTGAGGATCAGCAAAGCAATGAGCTGGTGTGGGAGTGCCAGGCTGGAGGAAGAGGCAGCCTGAGGTCAAGTGATAGGCTAGAAGGGACTTCTGAGCGAGGCACAAATAAAGATTAAGGCCCCACACAGGAAGGAGCTGCAGAGCAGATTGCTCTTGCTCTTCATTCAAGTGTAATTTTTCTTCTTCTTTTTTTTTTTTTTTAAACTGGGAAAAATATTAGAATTAGCCATCTGGACTCAGTTGAGATCATCCCAATTTTGTTGGCAACATCCAATCTATCATAATTGGGAGCCAGTAGAACACGTGCCTTCTTCTCTCCATCAGGCCTGGTTAGGGTATTGACTCTGGATCACTGATGTCACAGAGCTTCTTCACAGCTTGTTTGATTTGGTGCTTACTGGCTTCGACATCCACAATGAACACAAGTGTGTTGTTGCCCTCAGTCTTTTTCATGGCTCACTCTGCTCAGGGGGAACTTGATGATGGCATAGCGGTCAAGCTTGTTTCTCCTGGGGTTGCTCTTCCGACAGTATTTGGGCTGCCTCTGGAGCTGCAGTGGCTTGGGACAGCAGAAGGTGAGAGACATTTGTACCTTCTTTTTGTGGCTGTGGATGCCTTTCAACACAGCCTTCTTGGCCTTCGAAGCTTTTGCTTTGGTTCAGCTTTGGGAGGGGCAAGGGCTTCCTTCTTTGCCTTCAGCACTATCTTGGTAAAAAGGCTCTCTCCACCTTGTCCTCCTGACCTTTTTTTTTTTGAGACGGGGTCTTACTCAGTCTCTAAGTTGCCTGGTCAAGGCTTGAACTTGCAATCTTTGTACCTCAGCTTCCCAGTGTGCTAAGAGTACAAGGCATGTCCCACCATGTACAGCTCCATGCTAGATTCTGAGCAGATGGCAAAATCAGACAGCACTGTGGCTAAGGGACAGTCTTACCAGCAGGCCTGGGATTACATGCCAGCCCAGCTACTATTGGATAAGCCACTTACTGGCTCTGGACAATAACAGTGGGAGTAACATGTGGGTGAAGGGAGATAATTTCTATCAAGGGCTTACAGCAGGGTCTGGTACATAATGAGCAGGAAAACTTTGTTTTCAACTTTGGATAAACATTTGAATAAGTTAGAGTGCTTTTTCTTTTTTTTTTTTTTTTTTTTTTTTTTTTCAGAACCAGGCATTGAACTCAGGCCCTTGTGCTTGCCAGGGAAGCGCTTATTCCACTGAGCCATCTCCCCGGGCCCTAGAATGCTTTTTAGAAATACCAGTCATCAATGATTTTTAGGGCAGTGAAACTATGCTGCACAATACAAACGGCAGATTCATGTCATGAAGTTTTCTGACAATCGCACGAGTGAGCCCCTGTATCTGCTATGGGCTTTCGGGGGCAGTGGTGTGCTGGTCTAGGCTTCAAGATTGCAATGAAGGTACAGCCTTGATGGTGGACGCAGTTCATGGGGAAGGCTGTGCCTGTGTGGGAAGGAGGTATCTCGAATAATCTCAGGGCCTTTTGCCCAGTTTTGATATGAACCTAAAACTGCTCTATAATACGAAGTGTATTTCATAGGAAAAAAATAATATCAATGTGGGCCCCACCAGAAAACTCAACTATCAAGCAGCATCACAGGGGAAAGGTGACATCCAGGAAATTCTAATATACACTCAGAGCTCAGAAGCACTAGGCTGGATGAATCAGATCTTTATTCAACAGAAACTGAGCTCCGGGCATCAGTGAGTAAGAGATGTTTTCTAGAAAATGCATGGGGAGTAGCTTGACATCTCCCATTGGACACAGCAGTGCTTGGATTCTGACAGCTTTCTGAGTTCCTGGGGGCTTTACAGACACACTAGAGATTCTTAGAACAAGAAATGAACAAAATGATTTTAGACAGGAAAAAAAAAATCCTGCAGGCTTAGTAAACAGACAATTGACCATTCTTCTGAGAAAAAAACTTAAGATAATTAGAAACAACCCCCTTCGGTACCTACAAGACCACCATCTTAGCATGATGTCCCAGAAATCTCCAGGCCATTATGGCAATCTTCTTTAAATCCTAAATTCATGAATCTGATTTATGACAGGCTGGGCATTCTTCTCAGAGGCTGAAAAGAATGTGCCCAGCACACAGGTTATAGTAGGGGGTCACAGTGCTCACTAGCCAGAGGGCCCAGGGTGCTTTGTAAAAGACAGATGACATAGACTTCTGAAGGTCTAATGCTACTATTTTGTCAAACACCCAAACCAAACTGAATGTTCCTACCCAGCCTGCATCTCATTCTGAAGTCCTGCAATATCATCTTACCAACTGCTCAGGCCTCAAACCCTAAAATCCACTTTCACTCCCTTCAATGTCCATTTCAACAGCAATTCCTAAGATCTGGCATGGTGACACATGCCTGTAACCCCAGTGCTGGGGAGGCTGAAACAGGAGGATCACTTTGAGTCTGAGCTGCATAGTAAGACCCTGTACCAACTACATAAAAAAAAATTTTTTTTTAATGAAACAAATAAAAAAAAACAGTAATTCCTGCCAGACACAGGCAGGATCTGGCTGCTTCCTGCCACCTTCTCTGAAGCACCCCTGGTTGGAACCACCATCACCTCATCAGCATTCCTGCAGTAGGTGCTTCTGGGCACCTGGATGTCCCCTGAGTCGTCTGCAGTTGGCACATTCACAGCACTACAGCCACATTTATCCTCTTATAAACAAGCCAGAAAGTATCATGTCTCTGCTTAAAATCCACCAGCAAATCCCCTCTTATTCCTAGTGACCATGAGTGACAGGCCTGCATCTCCCCTTTACCTGCTGGACTCAGCAGCAGAGGCCTGGCATTCTCCCTCTCAAGGGCTTCTGCCCTTGCTAGCCCTTCTGATAAGGAGTCTTCCCCAGGTAAGAACCACATCACTTTCCCTCTGGTCCCCATCACCGTTCTGTTCACGGAACCCATCAGGGAGACCTCCTTCCTTGAGATTCTTCTTCTCCTGTGACTCCTTGCACAGCTGCTGGTGTGTTGAAGGCCCGGCTCCTCACAGTATCTCCATCCCAGGAGACCAGGGGCTCCACGTTCACTGCTGTATCCCTGGGATCTAGAATGGTGCCTGGCACATAGTTGACCCTCACCTATTTGAAGAAAGCTCTAATGGTCACTACTTTTGAGCTACAGTTCAGCATGCACCTTAGCAGATTTTATTGGACAGGACTTGTCGGCTGAGCTGTAGTAAAAACTGTAATGGAATCCTTGGGTTCTGAACTGAGCTGTTCCTTCATAGCTGTTACTTTAGACAGGCCCATGGTCTTTCTGGACCTTGGAAAACCTAGAAAACACAGTAGAAAGATTTGACCAAAAAAGCAGAATTTCTTGAGGTGGGGGCTATTTGAGTAAGTGTGTTTTAAGTTATTTGGGTGTCATATGTATCCAGGAATGGGCTGATCTTTGCAGTAGGGCCTCTCATGGGTCAGGCAGCGTATGAATCCCCAGGGATCTCGTTAATGTACAGGCTTAGATTGGCTGGGGCTGCAGTTGGAGATTGATTCTCTTTCTAACAAGCTCCCTGGGGAGGCTGATGTCCAAAATCAAGCAGCAAGGCCTCAGAGTCCTTTCCAGCTCTGTGACACCAGCTATCCTATACAAAGCAAAAGTTTCCTCATTAAACTCTCAGCAAAATAACAGCTGTCACTTGATTTGCTGCATAATTTAGACTGAGTTCTTTCCTCACTGTCTGGCAAGTAGCTCCCACATGCAACTAACTCTGTGGCTCATAAGAGTCAGTTTTGTTTAAAAAAAAAAAAAAATTAATTTGCCAGAGCTGATGACACACACCTATAACCTCAACATGGTGGGAGGCTGAGACAGGAGGATAACAAGTGCCAGCCTAGGCTGGGTAGAAAGTTAATAAACCCCATCTCAAAATTAAAAAAAAATTTAGGTCTGGGGGTGTAGCTCAGTTCAAAGGCTCTGGAAAAATAATAGCTTTAAATTGCTGAACCCAGGTATGGGAATAAATAAAAGCAAAACAGAGAACATTTCTCCCAAAATCTGGCTCACTGGCATACACAAGGGCCTAAGTTCCACCCAATGGCACAAAAAGTAGAAGATAAAAAGAACCCAGAGACCTGTGTGAAGAAAGAAACTCGCTGTAATCTAATTGCTTCTCTCTGCCTGCTGATCTGTTGTCAGGGCCTCTGTGCCTTTGTTGTCTTCTCGACCCAACATCTCATTATGCCTCTACCTCCTTGCCGCCCCTTGGTGCCCACTGGGTGGAGGTAGGTGAAGTAGGTGCAGTGGCAGACACGAAAGCAGGAGTGTATGCCTGGAGGGGGCAGTCCCTCGTTGGGCAAGGGCAGGGGCAGGGCTAGGGATGCCAGAAACAGCTGGAATTGGGGCAAAAGGCTTTCACCTGCTGCAGCAGTGGCCCAGGACGGACGATGACAAGAATGAAAGGGAGCAGCCGTGCAACAAGCGGAAGTGTGGCCGTCCTGCCAGTGCAAATGGAGTATGTCGGTTAACGCTTAATTGTCTGCTTGGCCAGATTTGGAAACTCCTGGAGAAAGGACTGAATAATGGGGTTGTAGCTGACGGATTAATCTACCCATGATCGTGGCTGAATGCAATCTTAGGTTGCCGGAGCCTGGTTGGAGGAGGGCCACTGTGGGCCTGCCTTGGGAGGGGTGTTTCTCACTGACACCCACCCCTTTCTGGCAGCCAGCTGTAAACTGAGCGTTTTGCTCTTGCCAAGCCTTTTTGCCCTAGACCCGGCCCACCATGGACTGAATCTGCTCAACAGCTGAGCTAAGTTGAACCTCTCTGCCTTCCAATGGTGGGCATCAGCTCTTTAGCTCCAGTAATGAGAAAACTGACCAATAACATGGAGCCATTGTAAGAGACATTTTTGCAAGTATTTTGTCTTCTTCTTTTTTTAAAATCTTTTCTTCAGTTAGTTATTTGGCACAGGGTCTCAGCACATAGTTCAAATTCATAGTGGTCCTCCTGTCTCACCCTCCAAAGCACTGTGATTACAGGTGTGCACCACCACACCCAGTCTCGATGGCCAGCACGGTTCTGGGAACTGGCACAGCATACGATACTGGGGACCACACCTGGATCTGTGCATTTGCCAGGCAGGTGTTTCCACTGCTGAGATATCTCTAGAAATGTTTTGTCTTCTTAAACAGGATTCTTAAATAACAGCACCTTCAAAATATTGGTACCTGCCACCAAATCCCTGCCCAGGTATGGCGGAATGGCTCTGCCTTGCCCCTGGCAAGGCTCTGAAATGAAGAACCAAGTCATGGCAGGCACTTTGTAACTCCTTCTCCATTTCTACTGAATGCTGACTGAGAAGGTCACAGCACTGGGTGCTAGACCTACAGCATAGAACAAAAGACGAGATGGGTTCGGTGTCCTGGGCACTTCCACTTCATCTGAGTCCCATGTCAGCAGACAGTCACAGTACACAAAGTTAGAAATCAATAAACATTGCAGCTAGGAACAACCCAAGTGTCCACTAACAGGTCAGTGAAACAGTAAATTGTAGTAGATCCAAATACTGAAATACTAGCACACCACTTACCAGTAGAAGAAAGATGGACCATCTCTATGCCACAAAATAAGGATGACTCTCAAGATAATTATATGGAGGAAAGAAAACAAGATAGAAGGGAACCACTCTATAATCTCATTTCTAGAAGAAATTCTAGAGGGCCATAGGAATAAAAAACAGATCAGTTGCTGTTTGAGGAACGATGGGCAGAAAGGCAGGAAGGTGGGATTTTAACGCGGTACAAGGAATCTTAAAAAGAAAGATGTGTCCATAATCTTTTTTTTTTTTTTGTGGAACCAGGGATTGAACTCAGGCCCCTGTGCTTTCCAGGGGAGCACTTATTCCATTCATCTCCCCAGCCCCAAAATGTCCATAATCTTGATGACTATGACAGGTCTATGGATGTTTCCTGTCTCAATGCTTATCACACTGAATCCCTTAAATATTTTGTTATACATTGACATGCCCATATATGTGCTGTAGCGATAGTGTACACATGGATAGTCTATATACCATGTCTTGCTAAGGGGACAGTAATGCCAGCAAAGGAAATCAGGGCATGCTGAGAGTAGGCAGTGCCACTTTAGATGACTGGCCAGAAGCGATCTCATGATAAGATAATTTGCGCAGAAGCCTCAAGGATGCAGGAGAGTTCTGCACAGAGAGACCCTCAGAGACCGTGCCAGGTCTGGTAGCGTACGCAGAGCCCTGGACATACACATGCCACTAGTGTCAGTCACATCTTTAAGCACCGCAATGGCTCCGAAGTGGTTAACGCATCAGAATTGGCACTGGGCTGAGTGAGTGCCCTCCCTGTGCCTTCCTCGCATCTGTGTGGCCTGCTCAGGTACAGTCCACACCCCTGACCTGAGTCTGGCCTCCTATCACCTCCAGAAGGAACAGTCACACCTTGACACTCCAGAGCCTGCCCTCGGGTTCTTATCAAGATTGCAGAATGTGAAGCTGGGCATGGTGGTGCACACCAGTTATCCCCGCTCAGGCCAGCGCAGGCTACAATGTGAGTTCAAGGACAGCCTGAACTGTGTAGTAAAACCCTGTCTCAAAAAGACCAAAAAAATCAGAATGTGTTTTTACTCCACCTTCTCTGAAATGCTTCAGCCACACAGCCTAATTCCACTTTCAAATACTCATTGTCAGGATCAAGATGACCCTTCACCAACACACAACTTCAAAAGAGTTGTCATTTAATTAACATTTGCTGAGTCCCAGGAACTGTTCAAAAACCTCCTTGTATGTTACTTTATTTAATCTTCACCCAGTCCTGCAAGGTAGATACTATTACTATTTTCACTTCACAGATACAGAAACTAAGGCAGATAGAGGATGAACAGCCTAACCTAGTAAGAGACTTAAGACTTGAACCTAGGAAATCTGTTCCAGAGCTGGCCCTGTAAGCACTCACATATGACTCACAAAATACTGCAGATATCTGATTCTGAACCACTAGGAGTTGTCCACCCCCCACTGAGCTGGTTCTAGCCTGCCCTTGTATATGGCTATGACACCTTCTATGTTTGGGGCAGTGAATTGTGTGACCACCCCCAAATTCAAATGTTAGGGCCAGAGAGATGGCTCAGTGGAATAAGTGCTTCCCAGGCAAGCGCAAGGGCCTGAGTTCAATGCCTGGATCCACCAAAAAAAAAAAAAAAAAAATCAAATGTTGAAGATCTAACCTCCAATGCAAGGGTATTTGGAAATGAGGTCTTTGGAAAGATTTTGGGATTTAGATGAGGTCATGAGGATGAGTCCCTCATGACAGGATTAGCAGCTTTATAGGAGACACTGAAAAGCTTGCTGTCTCTCTACCAGCATGAAGGTGACCTTCTACAAGCCAGAAAAAAGACCTGCACCATCCTTGACCATGCTGCACCAATATCTGAGACGTTTTAACCTTCAGGTCAGTAAGGAATATGTTTTTGTTGTCTAAGGTATGGAGTCTGTGACATTTTGTTAGTCCAGCCAACATAAGCCACATAGAAGCAGTTAAACCACCCCATATCCCAGCTCCTCTTTCAGCCGTGCTCAACCTTGGGTTTCTTTGGATCTTGTGTAGGCAATGGTGACCACTGTGAAGTGGCTTTGAGCAGGATTTAATATTAACAACTGGCTTTTCATCTTTACTTGTGAGTTTGCTCAAAGCTCAGGGCAACAAACATACACTGAGTGAACCTTTTTGAGTCCCTAGGCCCCACTGAGGGATGTATAGGCCTGTAAAGTTGGGAAGCCTCAAAGGGCAAGATAAGGCCACAGCTGAAGACATTTGGCTCCAACCCCAGTCAACTAAAAAGAGACTGTAGCTACAGACTTCTCACTCCTGTTGTGAAGGCCTTCCTGGAGTTATCTAACAGTTCTCCTAAAGTAACATAATGTTTTTCTTGGAGATGTCCTTCAAGGGATTCCCAAGTTCTGCCAAGATTTCTGCATTTTCTTCAGTATTCCTCTCCTTCATTTGATAACATAATAAATACGGGCTTCCTAGAGAAGTTCTTGGTCTTAACCCAGAGCTGCAAATTCTGTATGAGGGTTTGGATCTTCCTGGAGCCCTGAAATCATTTTATTCATCTCGTTTATTTAAGCCATCATTGTCCACTCATTTGGGAGATTGCATTACCTGATCAGAACGCAATAAATCCAGGATAATATAACGTAATGGTGGCATGGTCTGGAGAGGCACCTGAGGAGGCAGAGCCTCGCTTCCCAGGTAGACTCAGAAGACAGCGCAAAGCAGAACCTCAAAGTACTGGAGCTCAGAGATGGGTTGTGAGAAAGGCATGGGTACAAGGCAAAAGTAGGTCACAGAACAAGGCAAGGAGTGGAATTTGGGGCAAGAGATGCTTTCAGAGGTGAATGTACAAAGGTGAGGGGTGCAGATCAAGGGTACCCACTACTGTGTATGCAAAGGGTACTAAATAGAGCTATCAATGAAACTGGTTCTTAGTCCTGTCTCCACCCCTACAAAGCTGGGACAAAGCCTTTGTGGGAACTCTCAGAACTGATCTGGCCCCCACTGTGCTCCAGACACACCCTCCCTTTGTTGGGTGGCTTAGCAGTAGTCAGAAAAGCTGTGGTTCCTACATCAGCAAGACTCCCATCGTTTCAATTCTCCAGAGCATCTGATTGGTTTACAGAGTAGATTCAAGAGCCTCGCTAAGCAATCTTAATACTCCCAGTCTGTTCCCAGTCCTCAGGTGTCAGCTCGAGACTCTAAGCATAAGTCCAGTCTCAGGTGACTGGAACACCCTGGCTACCTCAAGGTCTTGGGAAAGCTCCTGGATCTGTTTCCACCCAGGTAATTTACCCCAAGGGATCAACACAGCAAGGGGAATAGCCACCAAATTCCTGTGCCCAGAAAAAGATGATTAAGTATCCCATGGCCTCGTGTATGACCATTCTGCTCTGAAACATTCACCTATTAAAGTCACAACTCGCGTGTGATGATGAGCCGTGAATTCTCAGAAGGGACCTATGCCCCTGGGGACTAAGTGAGAGTTTCTCGTCAGACCATCGGAACCTGGTCAAGCAGGGCTCTGGCAGGGTATGAGCAATGCCTTGCTAAATTCATTCAGGAAGAATGCCACAAGAGCCCGCCTTAGCCATGTGCTGGGACACAGAAGCCTTCCTGGGCCCGGAAAGTTCTACCAGTCATCCTTAAGACTTCTTACACCTACTTAAGCTCACAGAACACAAAGTTCACAAAATGCTTTCCAGCATTGGATGAAGCACAGTGCTGTCTTAGCCAACACATAGCGAGATTTAGTCATCTTTATTTGTATGCAGTGAGTCTCTGATCCGATACGTTAATTATATTTTACTTCCAAGAAGAAATTAACAGAGATGGATAGAAAATGTTGCCAATCTAAGCTACCTATCTTACATCCAATCTGTCCTATTTCAATTCACTCCAAAACTATAGTTCTGTGTAAGGAACATAGTTAAAGCATATGAAATAGCTCTTCTTTGTTGCACAGTCTAAATTCTTTGAATGTGTTCATTTGCTCTGTACCATAGCCCTATAAAGCAGATGTCCTTAGGAACAGAGAGGTTAAGGAACTTTCCCAGGACAATACAGCTTTGTAGACCTGGGATTTAAATTCCAAACAACCAGGGCTGGGGAGATGTCTCAGTAGAATAAATGCTTCTCTGGAAATTCCAAACAACCTGGCTTCAGATTCTTCTCTCAATGGAAGAAATAATATCTATTCCTTGCGGTGATGGTGACAGTCCTGCCATTCGCAGGATGAGTGTATTCTGCACATTTTTTTTGTGAGGAAGAATATCTTTGAGTCACCAGTCCTCACCTGCCCATTTTCAATCACAGCTAATGATTCAGGTTTTCCAGATGTCTGGCAGGTTTCCTTGAGTGATCACACATAGAAAAGATGCTGGCGGTTCTTTCAGGGCAGGACAAAGACTTCAGTGCACGTAACAAGCTCAGACAACCAACCTTCTGACCACAAGAGCCTCGGGAACATAACACCATGTCCCAAGGCCTCTAGGGTCCGTCCACTCAGCCAGCTGTGAGGAATAACAGGACAGGCTGAGACATGACCAAAGTCACAGGTTCCACCTTCTAAAAATGACCTGAATGTGGCTGTGAGCAGAGTCATGCACAAGCAAACCAGCTGAAAGCCTCCTATTATGTGACAGTCTCCCCGACAACTGCCCCCTTCTTTTCACCTGTTTCCTTCACTGGACTACAGCACCCAGAAGACTCCATGTCTTTCATTGGTACTACAACTAGAACATATTCCATGCTCTTGATGTTTACTGAATAAATGAGTTGATCAAAAGTGAAGAAAATTATCCTATAGGCAAGAGGTAGCCATACATGGTGTGATGGTCTGGATTTTGCTTTGTTGTTTAAGCAGAATAATTACAACAGATCAATTAGAAGATTAGGTGCGCCATGGATGGAGGATGTGATAAGTTACAAAATTTGGCTACTGATTCCTACTCTCTGAGTATGTACACCTTGATACCGTGTGACTTTTCCTTTCTCTCTCTCCTTTTTCTTAATTTTATGTCTTTGGTACAGGGTCTTGCTATGTAGCTCAAATCATAGTGATCCTCATGTTTCAGCCTCCCCAGCACTGGGACTAAAGGCTTGTGCTGCCACACCTGGTCTCAGTGGCTGGCTGGGCATGCCCAGGGCAGGGCCAGCATCACATTCAATGCTGGCAATCAGACCCAAGTCGCTGCACTTTCCAGACAAGTGCTTAGACTTCTGAGCTACTTTCCCGGTCCTCCTTTCTCTCTTTAAGAGATGGTTCTCTTTTCTGCTTCCTTCATCTCTCACTGAGGCTTACTTTGCCCAACAGCTTGTGGCAGGTTTGTTGTTGCCACACAGCTCTATATCACTGGATCACTTCCCGAGATGACCCTCTAAGGAAACTGCTCTGACCTGTGGGAGGACAAAAGCCCAGAAGGAGGAGGATGGCACTGAAGGCTTCCAGCCCACAACAGCACCCAGCCCCAGACCTGTCCTTGAAGTCATTTTGGACTTCAGCCAATCCTTAAACAGTAGCATGGATGAGTATTAGTGGATCAGACAAAGCCGGTAGAAACCCAGTGGCAAGCTCACAGAATCAGCAGAAATAAATCAGGTGCTGGTAAGGTCCTCGGTCTTTGTGGGTCTTTGTGAGTTGTTCAACATCAGTGCTCCTGACACTTTACATTGGATGATTCTTTTTTGTGAAGGGCTATCCTGTGTATTGTCCAATGTTTGGCAGCATCTTTGACCTCTACCCTCTGGGTGCCAGTATGGGGGTCCAATACTCTCCAGTTATGACTATCAGAGAAGTTTCCAGAGCTGAGTGGCCTGGTGCACTCCTGTAATCCCAGCTCTCCAGGAAGCTGAGTTAGGAAAATTGTGAATTCAAATTGGCCTGGGTAGTGACTTAGCGAGACCTTGTCTGAAAATAGCTCAGCCCTGGGTAAAGCCCTAGCACTGGAAAAAAGGGGAAAAAGAGTTTCAGGATATTGTCTAATGTCTCCTGGAGGCAAATGGTAAGTGACCCAGAAAGCCTTTCTCATTTTTCCTTCAAATGCTTTAATAATACTTTCTTCTAGAAGTCTATACATCCCCAGTTAACAACACCATTGGGAGATGGTCACTCCCTAGAGAACAAGGGGTCAAAGGAAGGTCTTTAGGTCATTATTCCCCTTGGTGGGAAATGAGAGACTCCACCACCTTCTTTGCTATTTTTTGCTCACTGGCCATCAGGTGAAGAGAGTTTTCCTATATCATGTGCTCCCACTGACATTCAACCCTACTGCAGGCTCAGAAGTAAAGGGACCAACAAACCATGGCATGGAACACTAAACCTGTGAGCCTAAGTAATACATGAACTGCTCTTCTTATAACTTGATCATCTCAGATATTTTTTTACAGTGATAGAAAGCTAATAACCAATTTTGGGCAGGGTGGAAAGCATAGGCCCATCCTAATCAAATATGAACTCAATAATTGAAGTAATCACACCTGCACAATGCTGTTTTTCAAATGAGGTCACATGTGGAGCTTCCCCAGGAACCATTCTTACTTGAGGGGATTCTACTCAACTCTATGAGCAGATTGGCTGGCAGTGGCTGCTATTCTCCTAGCTGTCATCCACACTCGGCACTCAGAAGGGTCTGAACAAGCTCAGCTGGAACCAGCCAGAGCTGACAAGCTCTAAGGGGGAAGGAAGGTGCTTTGCCCAGCTCTGATGCAGGCACAGGCTGAGCTTTGCTGCCACCTCACTTGTCATCTGTTCTCTCTCTCTCTCTCTCTCTCTCTCTCTCTCTCTCTCTCTCTCTCTCTCTCTCTCTCTCTTTCTCCCTTTCTCTCTCTCCTCTGTCTGTCTCTCTGTCTCTCTCTCTCTGCCTCAGGAGAGCAGGGCTTGACTTCAAAAGAGGCCTTCATGCTGTGGCAAGGGGTCTATCTCTCTGGGTGTGGGTTCTCAGACAGATTTTTTATCTGTTGTTTTGTTGTCTGTCTTTAAACTGTTCATAAGAGACCAGAGTTCCCCATTTGCACACACATTATGCCATTTACTTTCACTATGAGGTAGGAAACATTTATTTGCATTTCCCTCCCTGCCTCCCAACTCCCACATCTTTTCAATTAAAGACTAAAGCTTTTTTCCAGCTTCAGTGCAGACCTTAATGTTAGGATTGATGTGTCTCTTCTTCCAAGGGCTTTCTTGGCTGTCCACTTCTTCCTGCCAAGCATCCTTGACCTGTGGCAAGGGTTACAGTAGCAATGACATCTCTCCCAAGAAGAGTGGTGAGAGAGGGCAATTGCAGGGAGGGCAGGGAACAGAAGCCACCATGAAAAGCAAAGATAGGAACTCCAAAGGTTGATAAATACAGCCACAGTGCTTTTCTTTGAGGCTCAAAGAAAAACTGCAGCTGAGATTTGCCAAACTCAAAAGAGCTCTTGAGAAGCAAAGAAACAGTACTTTCAATTATATACACACTCATCTGCAGTGACCCAAAAGTACTGTTCATCAGGCTGCGAGCTAATCCAGTGGTTCATGATATATTCACAATGGCAGGAAAACCATTCGTATAACTAATGACTAACTTAAAATCTTTGAAAACCACTTATTTAAAATTCCATTCATTTCCCCAGCTAGCACTTAGAATACTGGTATAACCCTATATTTTGTAGATGGAAGTTTAGGATGCAAAACATGTTTCTTCTTGGACAACACACTGGACTTACCTGGGGTTCAGATTTAGTTAATCAATGGTTACTGAGATTAAATCAAACGTTACTGAGACTGAAACCTCTCCAGGCAATGCCAGTGGGCAGCTCCAGTTCAGAACTGTCTGTGTGAAAAGTCAGAACTTTTAAGGATCACTGCTACACAGCATAGCTAATGTGAAGCAGCGAAGTATGTATTGTCATATTGCCTTATCCTCATGATTTGCACTAGGATTGAATTATTACTTCTCAAAATGGCAGGTCTAGAGCTTGGAAAGAGTAGATTTGGATTTTATTATTTATTTATTTATTTATGCCAGGGCCTCCCTATGTAGCTCAGGCTAGACTCACTATGTAGTCCAAGCTATCTTTGAACTTGTGGCAATCCTCCTTCCTCAGCCTCCTGAGTGGTAAGAGTACAGGTGTGTACCACCACACCTAGCAATATAAAGTCTTCTATAGTTAGAAATGCCACTGCCGTGCTGGACCTCAGAGGAGACAGTGGCAACTTCTTGCCCCCTCCATAGTAGAAGATCCCTCCTAAGTTTCTCATTCCTGCAGTGTCTTTCCCACTTTGGCCTATGAATATCTGGAATTGCCTGTGAAGAGCAGAGGCACATTCTAGGCTGAGTGAGCTTAGGCCTTGGAAAAAGCAGAACAAAGAGGCAGGGAAGTCCAAGCCACACTTATGGGGCACAAATGCCAATGGAGCCACCTCCTAGGTATATTGGTATAGCGAGGCAAAAAGGTTTATTGATTTGCTCACCACCTTTCTCCCACGCTGGAGTGGAAATTTTGTGAAGACGTGAACAGTGTTTATGTTGTTCACCTCCATCTCCAGCAGTCAGCGAAATGATTGGTGTATGGTGCTTGTGGAATACTCTTATTCTCAGACTCAGGCTACTGGACAGGCTCCTGACTAGCAGTCATTTTCATGCAGTGTCCACTGTTTCCCCACCTTATTGGAGCCCTAGAAAGGGCACTGAGATCAACTTAGTAGCACTAGAACCAAGGGCACAGACTCCCTACCACGCTGCATGAAGAGCAGTTTTTGTTTTCTCCTTGTGTTGAGCTTCCTAATTTCATTGAAACAAGTAGTACCTGGGGAAACAGAAAAGACTTAGGAAACACTATACTGGGCCACCACTCTTCCTAAAGTAAAGCTGAAAAGTATGCTTTCTAGCCTAAATTCCACCATCACCAATTTTCTGTAGAAGGATGTCAGTCACTTTTTCCTTCCTTCCTACCCATGGGAAGTTTGGATGACAGTCTTGAGATCATATCACACTTCTTAACTCTCCAGAAAAAGCAAGATTAACTGAAAAGTTCACCTAATGAGTGAAAATGGCTAGGTCACTGAAAATTCTCAGTAACATGTAAAACACCAATGGGCTGGCCAAATAGCTCAGTGGATTAAAGAGCGTGCTTAGGCAGGGGCTGGGGGTTCGATCCCCCAGTCCTGCTGTGCTGGCCCCACCCACGGGGCGCGCTGAGATGGTGACTGAGACTGGGCATAGTGGCCTGCACCTGTAATCCCAGTGCTTGGAAGGCTGTAAACAGGAGGATCACTATGAATCCAGTCTACACAGTGAGACCCTGTAGACTCTGTCAACCCTGTTCTCAACACAAAACATCAAAAAATAAAAAAAATAAAACACCATCAATGGCAGTAAATTAAATTAAAGAAGTGTTACTGAGTTCAGCAAGTATAAATGCTAAACAAAGGAAATCGGTCCCTGGGTAACCCCAGCCCTGCCCATGATGTTCAAGTCTCATACAGAAGTGCATATTCGCATCTAACTCAACATGCTTCCTCCACTCTAATTGAAATTATCTTTAGATTACTGCCAATATCTAATACAATGTCACTGCCATGTACCAGCTTCCATGCTGTACTGTTCATGGAATGAAACCTAGAGGAAAGTCTGCACAGGTTCAACCCAGATACAATCTTTAGAAATATTTTTAATCTGTGGTTGACTAAGGATGTAGATGTGGAACTCGCAGGTACAAAGGCCAACTTCAGACCTTGTGGGACACCTTGGCTGATGTTTGCCAATAGCATTGAATGTTAGGGTGTCAGAAGCCAATCACTGGCCTTGCCTTATAATAACCAGCATGTGATGGAATAGAGAATGTTAAAGAAACAGTCCTCAAGGGCAAATCCACTTACCAAGAGAGATGTAGCACGTGAATATAGTGATTCTCAAAGAATTCATAACTGGAAACCATGCCACACTCATCTATGGCTTGACCATTCTTATACCAGGTGACCTCTGGCTTGGGCTGACCTGATGATAAAGAATTAAGAATATTATTATTATTTTAAGTATTTTTAGAGAAAGGTACAAATTTATGAACAAGAACAGACAGTAAGGAACAAGGATGAGTATGATGGGTTGTGTCCGTTGAGGAATTAACAAGGTTCCTCTCACAGATACAAATGTGGGATTTAGTAAACACAGTTGGGCATCATATGCCAATGATAGTGCTGTACGAGGGAGTGGGAACATAAAATGAAAAATGCTGCCTCAACTCAAGAAAACTTGTTCAAAAGCAAAGATGTAGATGGCATCTTTTTTTCAATGTCATCTGGAGCAAAGGATCATCTATGAATTACGCTGGGGAATCTACTTGATTCCACTCAATGATTACTACTGACTAAAAGTCCAAGATTAATATAACGACCATTGTTAATTTCCTGTTCATGTTTTGAAATCTTGTACCACTTTTATCATGTTGTGGTGCTTTGTTTTTGTCCTTGTTCTTAGTATTTGTTTTTTTTTTTTTTAAAAAACAAGTCCAAGTTTTAGTGAAGTTATATGTTAAATTGTGTGTTTTATCCAACAGAGGTGCAAATCATTTCTGGCTAGTAGAAAAGACAATCCCATCAATTGTTTACTGCCCAATAAGACATTAAACAGTATTGCTCCTAACTTAACAATTCGATTCTGATAATATGCAATAGCATGTGCATACCTAACTTCTCAGAATTTAATATTTTGCAGTCCCCTCATCAATTAATAAGTTGAATAAAATTCTTGAACTGTTAATTTCACACTTCAAATGGAAACCAATGTACTCAATGTTGAGTGTATGACATGATGCAAAAGTACAAGATGAATTAGAAAAATAGAAGTGGCATTTTCTACCTGGGGAAGGAGGAACTGGGTGTGCAGATTTCCTCAAGGTTGTACACATGTATGTGATTAATGTTATGAGAGAAACTGATACACATTTTCTCCTTCAGAAGCAGCTCATCCTTTTTAAGCCCCCAGAAATTTCATTCACTCCTCAGGAGTTTTTCCCTTCTATTACAGGGTAGAAAAGTTTCTGATGTGTCCTGGAGAGGCTTCTCACTAGCCCCCATGTCACTGAGAATTTATCCAAATATCCAAAGTTATCCAAATATGCCACATATTCAAGGAGAAAAGCCCAGTATTTGGAGACAATGCACCATACTTAATCCATCCCAGGAATATTCTTGTGTTTTTCCTTACTGAAGGAATAGTGTTTGGCAAGCATCTCTAGGGACCACAAAGACAAGGACTCCCTATTCCTCTGAGGCCACAAGGGGGAAAGGTGAAAGAGGTCCTGGAGGTGACAAAGAAAAGCCGGGGGGGGGAAGGTGCACAGCACAGATCAGAGTTGCTCTTCCTGCTTCTCTCTGTGCGGGTGCCATGAGTGTGCTTTGGGGCAGCTGCGCATTCTTTCTCCTGGCCTCCTCCTCCAAGTAGTTGCCTGAGTAGCTGTGCCTGCAGGTAGGAGCAGAAAGACTTCATGCACAGACACATCCCTCTCCGACAGCTGCTTGCCAGACCCTTACAGGCAGGTGAATGACTAAAGCACTCTAAATAAACTTCCCTAAAACCCACCAAAAAGGTTACTGATTACTACTCATTGCTGCCTATACTTTTCAGCATTGTGACCCCACTTAGTCAATGTTTATTAGATTTCTACCGAGGAAGCCTTTAATTACTCCTTTTATGTGCACATGCCTTTTCTGAATAAAGTACAAATATGGTATGCATACGCTGGTACAGGGGAATTCATTCTGGACTCCAGTTGTTTATTCTGATCAGGGCTGATTGATCTGCCCTGCCCCTTAGTTTCTTAATAGCTGACAGTTTTTTTCCCTTTGTATAGTATTGATCTGAAGCATCGTACAGAAATGAGACTTACACAGGGAAGTGGTATTTCAGGCCTTGTGGGTGGTTTTCTTTTCTCCCTACACTTGCTGGAAACCTCACCTGTTTCCCCTTGTTTTTTAGTACTTCATGTTTTGTTGTGTGTGCAGTGTTTCAGAATTGAGGCTAAGGCCTTACACAAACTAGGCAAGTGTTCTACTGCTGCCCTGCATCCTCAGCTTTCTCTCCGTCTGTATTTTGAATTTCCTTGCAAGTTACATATTGAGAGTCATCATCTGAACATTTCAGAATGATCTGGCTAAGATGTGCAGGAATGGCAGCCCAAGTTAGGGTTTTCTAAACACACAGGGTTCTGTCTAGAGACCCAAGACCAACGTGGGTCTCTCCATCTGTCTGGATGGCATCGAGAAGAGTAGAGAAAGCTATCTCTGGGTGGCAAGGCTGCATGCATGATTGGGCACTCCAGTATCCAGACTCAAGATGGGCTTCGATATGACTTCCACTAATAAAGGCAGCTATTTCCAGTGCTGGCTCTTCTCCTCTCTGAAGCTAGAAAAAGAAAATTAAGGAGCAAGAATTTTCTGTCTGTTCTCAGGAAACATCACTGGTGCCTTCACGTTTTCAAGATAGAGCCATGATCTGATTTAACAGACAATATACTACTTGCCTATCCAATCACTGTGATTTTATTTTCTTTTAATGATCATACGTTTTTGCCCTCACGGGTACCTGATCCACTCTGAATAATGTGTTCCTTCAGCTGAGGAAATTCAAGTTCTTGGCTCTTTGTCCACTGGTTGACCTTTGTCCTAGTCTTAACCTTTCTACCATATATGCTAGCATGTCTGAGGAAGGCAAGCAGCAGGAGACAAATTTAGCCAGTCTGTGTTTATCAGTTAAAAAATAACACAAGAGTTCAATTTGTTTTCTTGAGTGAAGGTACTCATGCCATGCTTGTATATCATAGGAAGTAAAGAATAGCTTATCTGAAAAATTAACCAGTGTAAGAGTTGTCTGAGAATCCCAATACAAAATGAGGAAAATCACTAAACAGTTGTCCAGGAAATCACACAAAAACCAAAAATTATAGAAGATTTAATTACTTAATTGATTACTCAGAATAAACTTCCAAGGTAATTTTCCTAAATGATGTTTTCATAACGGCCTTCTGAGCCACATAATCTGGTCAGTGAGAGGTGGTACAGGATGAGCAGCTAGTCTAGGGATGATTACCAGAAATCATGCAGCGAAGCACAGCATCTGACTTCTCAGGAACCTTCTGGGAAAGCAATGTAGATAGAAAACACAGTGAGCGACTCTGGGGCCCTTGGGAGTCTGTCATGCTTTCATGTCACACGAATCTGAAAAATAAACATGCCCGGCATCACCACGGCTTCTAGGGTTCCTTTGGCCCACCTGAGAATTCCAGAGCCGTGCAGTGTGGCTCTGTCACCTACACACAGGCCTGAGGACAAGCAGCAAGTTCTGGGCCAGCCTTGCTCAGCCACTGCATTCCTGGCACAGTGCTGACGCTGGGCTCTGCAGTATACGAAATGGAGCAGAGTCCTGGACTCTTCCTCCAAGGCCCTCCAGGTGTGGCATCATCAATGTCCCCCAAGGAAGAGTGAGGACCACCCTGGCTAAGATCGTCTAGTGCTATAAACATAGGTACACATATATCTCTATGATACAATGTATCCAGATCCTTTGGGAAAATTCCCAGTAGGGAGATAGCCGGCTTGAATGGGATTTCTAGTGCTAGAGTACTACACCCAGACCCGGACAACCAGAACGTGGACTGAGAGGAAAGAATTGCGTGAGCAATTCTGCAGCTTATGGGGCCCCTTTTTTCTCTTTATATCTCTCCTAAAAGTCTTTTCATGTTGTACTCAAAAAGGTATATATGTATGATTCATTGCTTCTAAAAGAGGAGATGACTACCTTCAAGTGAATTTACAGGTGGGATTTAAAAATTGAGAAACTACTACCCCAGTTGCCACAAGGGGTGGAGGCTATTTTCATTGATAGAAACAGGCATTTAGCACTTGATTAGTTCACAGATATTCTACTCTGTTTAATTAGTCTTAAACTACCTATAAGATGGCTATTAATGCCTCCTCTAATTTACAGATGTAGAATATCACATTTAGAAAGGTTTGTCAACTCGCTGAAGACCACACTGCTCAAGCAGCTGCCAAACTGAGGCCACCATCAGGAGGACTGTACTGGCTGACACCTTTAGCACCTTAAGGCCACTGGATCTGTGCAGGGTGCAATTTGCCTAAATCTGAGGCTCAGGCAGGTTGTTCTGAATTCAGAGGACCTTCCTTCCCAGCACCACTCAGCCAAGCCTATCTTTCCTGGAGGTCAAGTTGGGAAATCACATTTGTGTCTCCAGACATCTAGAATCCCACTCTCCTTACCTTGGTGAGCAGGTCTCACATACCACAGTGATCTGAAAAAGGAACAAAACACATTGTGGTATGGCAAGTGGGGAAACACAGGGAATGAGCAGTTAGAGACTGCAAGTGGAGAGTCTGGGCATGTGGGCTCAACAACCAAAGCCAGAGCAAAGCTCAGGGTAGGAGAAGCCCATCTAAATGGCCACGATTGTATAGGAATAGGGGGGACCCCTTGCCATGTGGCATCAGTGACTACTCCTTGACCATGCAAACCAATAGGTACTGAGCCTATTTCCATATCTGTAAAAGGAGATAGTGCCAGTGTTCTAAGGATTAGAATTAGTGCACATCACTTCCCTTGTAAGATCTGTATTACATAATTGGTTGTCATAGTAGTAATTAGGAGGCTTTAAGGAAAGACCTCTTATTTCACCAGTTTCCTCTTCTGCTGTGGCTTACCACAATTATTTTTTTAAAGTGACATACCACTTAATGAGTAAACATGTCTACTGAGATAAGTGTAATCTACAGGGCATGACTGCCCCCCACGCCCTCATCTCAGGACCATTGCTGTGGTTGACCAAAAAAAAGGAAGGGCACACATGATGCTGAGAGCTGGGCTGAGAGGGAGGGCCCGGTGTGTCATCTATGACTCTTCCCTGGGTGACAGCTTCTGGACAGTGCTGTCCCACGTGTGAAAATTCTGACCTCCACACACTGTTTCATTCTCACAGTCATTTGAATCATACACCTCTCAGTCTGGGGCACTGACTGTGCTCTGGAAAGGAAAGGGACAGTTAATTCAGGCTGTGTTTCATGTTTCATGGCTTCTGCAGTGCTGAGAATGCTTGAAGGCAGATTTATTGTTCTAGAGATGAAGAATCAATAGGAAAATCATTGGCATTACCCCAGGGGATCACAGCGGGCTTCACAGATAGCTCAAAAAATGGTGTGGAACTAGAACCCTTTCTCTCTCCTTCATTTATTTATTTATTTTATTTTTGTCTTTTGGAGACAGGGTTTTGTCATGCCATTCAGGCTGGCCTTGAACTCATTTTGTGGCCCAGACTGACTTCGAACTAGCAGTGATCCTCCTGTCCCAGCCTCCTAAGTGCTGGGATTACAGTTGTGCACCACCTTGCCTGGGCTCTCTTTCTTTTAATTATATGGTCAAAGGTAAGTTTCTCAGTTTTAATAAAATGTATATGCTTCTAATTATAATTAATTATACAGATCCTAAGTGGGCATCTCCATATTCTTGAAAACACATACATTGTTTCCCCAGAGCACCATCCTTTCATCTCAGTATACTTGCCCAGGAAGGAAGGACTTGGTATCCTTTGAGGCATATCTCTATATGTTACATATATAGTCACATGTACTATATGCATATATATGATTTTTTTTACATATGGCCTTAAGTTGTATACACTTCCCTTGCAATTGGTTTACTTTATGAGTTTTGTGAATTTTGCACTATTAATCCAGCTTCTAAAGGGCTCCGTCCTCTTGTCAACAACTTCTAGGTAACATCAGGCCCCACTATATAGCCACAGCGTGCTCCACCCATCCGCCCTTAGGCCGATGATGTCACACAGCTGCTCTGGAGTTTCACAGACTGACAAATGGCAAACGTGTCTCAGTGAACAACTTGGCACATGCCTTGTAGGCATGCAAATTGTTCTCTACTTAGGTAAAAAGAAAAGACATAGCCAGAATATTATTCACATTCTACATCTTAATAGATACTTAATGCATACTCCAAAGTAGGCAGATTCTTTAGCAGAATAACAGAATTATGTGGTGGTGAAGGGCATAGCTTGGTGAACTACACTACCTGGGTTCAACTCTTAGCTTTGTGTTGTGCTACCTTATTTCCCTCTGCCAAAGTTTCTTCATCTATGAAACTCGGATAATAGTAGTATCTACTTGACTTGGCTGTTCAGAAGATTCAGTGAGCCCATCCGTATGAAGCTCTTTTGAATTCCATATTAGGCATTGTAGTGGTACCAGCTGGGGTTTAACATCAGCAAAATCATACCCCCAAAAAAAGATGTCTTTCTCTTAAGTTATTAGAAAGTAAGTAAAAGGGTATAGGCAAATTCTTGGAACATTTAAACATGTAAATAAGCCAAGCTTTTCTTTGGTTAATCTGCCAACACAGATAGCCAGTAGCCTGGTTGCTGTCAGCAGGAAACCTGCTGTCGGTGGAAGGGGTCAGGGAAGAGGTCACAGCTGACACACAGAGCAGAAAACCTGTTCTTACAAAAGAGCCAGCCTCCAAGGAACCTTCTCACTGGGGACAGGAAGGATTAGTTCTGATTAGCCAGCCTATTTCAGTGGCAATTGAGTTGCTGCACATGCCATCTGGGTTACTATAATTTTGCATACCACACCCACTATCATTGAAAACTCAGTCCCCTGTTAGGGAAAGTACCCTCCCCAAAGATGAACTCTGGATATCCGGGGACAGACCACTGAGGAATAGACAAAATATTTTGCTGCCCACCAATCGTCATGGCCAAGGGCAGGGCACTTCATAGGCATGACCACACTTAACTATGACAATATAACTCCCAGATTGTTCTTTCCTACTTCACAGGCAATGACCTGTAGGGTTAAGTAACTTTGAAGGATTGGTGTAAGAAACCTAATTTCTCATGGCCTACAAACGGCAGAGCTGAGATATGGGTACAGGTTTGCTAGAACCCAAACACTGTGCTCTTTCTTGGCTATGAACTTTGAGTTGCATGTGAGAAATAGAAGCAAGATAATAATGTACATAGAAAAATATTCAAGGAACTGGGGAGATAACTCAGCAGTCTAAATGCTTACCTGGCAAGTGCAACAATTCAGTCTCTGGTACCACATGCCCTGCTGGCCCAGGAACCAGATGTGTAATTCCAGCACTGGGGAGTCTGTGACAGGATGATCACTACAAGTCTGAGCTGTGTAGGGAGACCCTGTACCAAATAAGTAAATAAACAAATAAATCATTTGTTTTTAATTTTATAAAGAAAAATATTCAACATCATTACTTATTAAGGAAATGCACATTAAAACTACAATGAGATGTTATTATATGACCCACTAGGCTGGCTATAATAGATAACCAAAAACCACCGAGAATGTGGAAAAGAAAAAGAACCCTTATGAGGGTGTGAAAATCATACAGATGTTTTGCAAAACAATTTGGAAGTTTCTTAAGAAGTTAAATATAGGGGCTGAGGAGATAGCTCAGAAGCATGATCATTCACCTCGCAAGCACAAGGTCCTGAGTTCAATACCCAGTACTGCAAAAATAAATAAATAAATAAATAAGTTAAATATAGATTTTCCAGATGACCCAACTATTCTACTCCTACAGACCATACCAAGAGAAAAAAAGTATATCCATGAAAAGATTTATATATAAAGACTCTTTGTAGGATTATTCAGAATAACAAAAACTTGGAAACAATCTCACTTTCTAACTAGTGAACTGATAGACAAAATGTGGCGTAGCCATGCAGTTGAGCAATAAAAAGGAACAAAAGACTTGTACACTGTATGCACATGCAGGGTCTTCTGCAGGGGCAAACATGTTCTAAAACTGCTGGTGATGGTTGTGTATGTTGATGAACTGACTTTAAAAAGTCATTGCAGTGAGCACTCAGTAAGGGTGAGTGCATTTATGCACTGTATGTGTGGACAATATGTCTCAACAAAGTTAAATTTTAAATATAGATGAGGAAGCAAACACTTGCAAAACATCTACTATGTTTGCTGCAGCATTGCTTGTGAGAACAAAAGATTGGAAAGGATCCATTAGTAGAAAAGTGGTTAGCAAAACCAGTTTGAAAAAAAAAAAAAAACATTTCTTATCTAAACATTGGAATCTCCTTTTCCAGCAACAGTATGCCTTAAAAAAATAAATAAATAAAGCAATCATGGGTTTGGGGTAGTTACAGGACAAAGGAGAAAGGGATTAAAAACTAGCAAGATAGCTGGGCGTGGTGGCGCATGCCTGTAATCCCAGCACTCGGGAGGCTGAGGCAGGAGGATTGTTGGTGAGTGGTGAGTTCGAGACCAGCCTGAGCTACAAAGTGAGCTTAAGGCCAGCCTGAACTGCAGTGAGACCCTGTCTCGAAAAGACAAAAAAAAAAAAAAAAAAAAAAAAAAAAAAAAAAAAAAAAAAAAAAAAAAAAAAAAAAAAAAAAAAAAAAACTAGCAAGATACGTCATATGAAGCAGGACACAGTGGTGTCTCGTTTTGATACTAGAGTTCTGGGAGGCTGAGGCGAAAGGAAGACAGGCTCAAGCCCAACTTGGGAGTTTAGGGAGAACCTGTCTTGGCATAAAACATTTTCAAAAGGGCTCGGAATATAAATCAGTACAAAAACTTTGAGTTTAATCCACAGCACATGCATGCACATGTACACACACACACACACACACACACACACACACAGATATGGTAGTATATTCATGCAATGATTCCCAAAAATGAACATCATGATCTGGCATGACAAACATATGCTAATAAAAGTTTTTAAAAGGGATAAGGCAGTTTATATAACTTTATATGCACAGATATGAAATAATATCCAAGAGATATTATTAAGTGAAATAAATTATAAAAGAGCAGGGTATCCTAGCACTTGTATGAAAAAAAAATGAATATTCTTAGATGCTTACTTATACATACATAGCTGCTTTCTCCAGATTCGTTTTAAACTTTTTCTTCACAATTTTAAGTAAAATAAAGAATTTCCCCTCAAAAAAAACAATTTCCCCTAATCCCCCTCTGTTATTTATGTCTGTACTAATAATAAATGCTTTATGGGAGGATAAAACAAAACACACTCTGCAAGGACTTAATACTTTGCCTGATTTCACAATTGGAAAACACACTTGGAACAGGTTAAGTGACGTTCCCAAGGTTACCAGCTTGTTAAGGCAGCACGCTGGTTTCCTGCTTCTGATTTTCACAGTATTGGATTTGAAGGATACATTCCCATGCTTATGATATCCTTATCTTTTCTCAAGTTGAAGTCAGGAAAACAGGCAAATATATAATGCTACAAATACACAGAGTGGGAGAGGTTATAGTGAAGTCAGTTGTCATGAGGTAATGTATTCGTATCACTTGGTGTGTGGGGAATGTCATGGGCTGATTTTTTTTTGGGGGGAGGACCCGGGATTGAACTCAGGCCCTTGTGCTTTCCAGGGAAGCACTTATTCCATTGAGCCATCTCCCCGGCCCCATGGGCTGACTGTTGTGCATGAGCTGAGGATATGTCAGCTGGACCATCAGAGAAGAGCACTGCGTTCTAAAGAAATGTTCTCTGTGGCTCCTCCCATCATGCTCCACAGATACCCAGGTGTCCTGTGTCATCTTACTTGTTCTCCCAAGAGCAAACATTTCAAAAACAGGACCACAAAGTGAAATACATCAGAATTTTAAACATCCAGCAGTGGAGGGGAGAACCTGGAAATCATACATTCGTCAGTCTCATTCCCCAGACTGCACAAAACAGTGGGGCAGGCTCTGGGTGTAATGGGCCTGGAGCAATCATGCTGAACCAGCCATCTCTCTTAGGCCAGCTCAGAGCTCATTAGCTATATGGGGACAGTCACCTCTTCCTTTTTGTGGACATGACTAAAGTGTTTTAAATTAGGTATATGATCTACAAATGGATTCATAAGAAATTATAAAATCAAAATTATAAGCATTTTCAATAAAAAGGTACAAGAATGAACAGCAAAATTACATTTTCTTTTTTTAAAGATTGATTGATTGATTGATTGATTGATTGATTGATTTGGTACAGGGTGTCACTACACAGCTTAGATTCATAGTGATGCTGCTGTCTTAACCTCCCCAGTGCTGGGATTACAGTCATTCTCCACCGTGCCTGGTTTCAGTGGCTGGCTCAGTGCCAGGCCGGCACAGCACGTGGTACCAGGGATTGAACCCATATCCTTGCATTTGCCAGGTATGTGCTTAGACTGCTGAGCTATTGCCCCAGCCTACATTTTCTTTTTCTGTGTGTGTGTGTGTGTGTGTGTGTGTGTGTGTGTGTGTGTGAGACAGGGTCTCACTATGCAGCTCAGGCTGGCCTCAAACTCCTAATGATCCTCTTGCCTCAGCCTCCCAAGTGCAGATTACAGGTATGCATCACCATGCCTGGCTCTACATTTTCTTTATAGTACAAATGGAAACATTTCGGTTCTGACATTTGACCCAAAACTTTTATAACACATTGCACATAATAGGTGCAATGAGCTTCATCGCTTCACCCGTCCTCATCCTTCAGCCCAGCTGTGTAGCCCATCGTGGGAGAATACATTTTGGAGAAAATTTCCTTTTTTTTTTTTTGATCTCATAAAAAATATTTTCACAGTCAAATAATAAAAGAATAACAAGCTATTACACGATGGACCATTGTCTTTAAAGTAGTTACTCAGAACAAGACATAGACCAAAGGGTCTCACAAAAACAGATGATAATACAAACTTTCTTCGCAACAGACTAAAAAACACTTTAGTATAAATGAAACAAATTAGTTTATATTTATATATTTTTAAAACAACAGAATGCACAATTTGGGGAAGTATGTGGACTTCTCTCTGCTTCTTATTTATCTCTCTTCTATTTTGCTCTGTATTTGTATGTGTGTGGTTTCTCCTAGAAGAGAAACCATGCTGTACTTGCGCTGACTTATTTCACCTTCTCAACACTAAGGGCTCAAGTCATACCCACTTACCCACAACTACCTCAAGCTTCTCTTACTTTATGGCAGCGCAGTCTCCATCATGTGACCATATTTTTCAGATAATGTTGACACCTGTCTTACATTTGGAAAGTTTCTGAAAATCATTTCACTTTGCTTGAACAGGTTCATCTTAAATTTTTAAAGTATGAATACCACCAATGGCTAAATTGTTGACTAAGGCAAGTGACAATATGTAAGAGACCCTTTGCCAAAGTACTTAGAACTCCAAAGGTGCCCATTTCCTGTGTCCTAACTGTTTCGCAAATCCCTGTGTGATTCAGCCATGTGATGGCTTAGGTTGACCAGACTTTACCCTTCCTACTTTGTGGACTCTGGTTGGTTTAAGATGATCAGGGCAGTGCTCGCTGATTGGTTCATTAACCAATGTTAAAGCCAATCAGTGCGAATGTTAGGTCTTTTCATCCATCCTCAACAAATAAAAAGGAGAGAGAAAGAATGAGGACTACCAGGTAGCTTTCTTGAGAGAGTGGTCTTTAGACAGTGAGATACTGATTGAGGTCAGAATGAAACCAGAAAGGAGTTGAGCCTTCAGACACAGAGAAACAGAGCTGGCGTTTTGACCATCTCTAGATTTTTCTAATTGATGAGCAA
The DNA here is from genome assembly GCA_004027165.1 of Ctenomys sociabilis. Classification (NCBI taxonomy): domain Eukaryota; kingdom Metazoa; phylum Chordata; class Mammalia; order Rodentia; family Ctenomyidae; genus Ctenomys; species Ctenomys sociabilis. The sequence continues at coordinate 104,128 of PVKA01002079.1, forward strand.
TAAATTCTATGATCTATAAGCTAATTTGAATTGACTTTTCTAAAAGGTACAGGGAAATGTCCACACCTCCACCTCCCCACTCCCATGGGCCCTGAACGTTGGTCCTTTGGTTCTCCATCCTAGACCTCCATATTGGAACCAAGTTACACACAGAAATAACAATTTAATACCATATGAGCTCATCAAAGAATATTTCTGCAAGAGAGTTCCAAGGGAAACTGAGCAAAGCCTCGCCTAGCAAAGTTTACAGTGGCCATGCTTGTTCTATGTCTGTTCCTTTCATATTTTTCCTACTTTGAAAGGATAAAACGACCACTCATTAGCCGGGCGTGGTGGTGCAGGCCTGTAATCCTAGCACTCGGGAGGCTGAGGCAGGAGGATTGTTGTGAGTTCGAGACCAACCTGAGCTACAAAGTGAGCTTAAGGCCAGCCTGAACTGCATAGTGATACCCTGTCTCAAAAAGACAAAATAAATAAATAAATAAATAAATAAGTAAGTAATATAAATAAATAAATAAAACGACCACTCTCCATCTCTGTCAGCCATAGGGAGGCAGAAAGCAGGAGAATCACTATGGATGTGGGCTGCATAGTGAAACCCTGTCAAAAAAAAAAAACAGTTTTCAAACACCTAAGCTCAAATGCTTGCTTCTCATGAAGGCTTCTCTGATAGCCTCAGCTGAAAAAAAGAAAACAGCAGCCCCTCCAAGTGAGAGCAGGACTTCATTTTATGGTCCCCACTCTTGAGTGTTTCCTGCATATGATTAAAACATTTGCCTGTGTGGGGCCTGCTTGGTTTACCTGCTGTGCTCTCTACAGTGCTACTATAGTGTCTGGCATCTGAGGAACAAGGCGAGTTCAGTGACTGAAAACAAGAATGCAAAAGGGTTTCCTTGAGGAGCTTCAGGTCCAAGGCATGACTGAAGTGGTAGTTCTCTTCCTGTGGTCCCTGCACCACACCATGGGCATCTCCTGGAAATGTGAACAAAATGCAAATTCTTTGGATTCTTTGGACCTTCAGAAACAGAAACATAGCATTGAGCCGAGCAACTGGTGTTTGAACAAGCTCCCTTAAAGTCTGGTGCACTTTGAAAGTGTGAGAACAACTGGATCCAGACACAGTCTCAAGCTAGGGACTGAGGAACAAAGGTCCCTGGCTACCTAAGAGTTAGTGGACCATCAAGGAAGACAAGGGCGAGCGGTGCTGTTTTGTGCTACTTTTAGTAAGTTCTTTTTTTTCTAATTTATCATGAGTGCATTCTAAAATACAATCCTTTTTGAAAATTTTCTTTCCAAATAGGTTAAGTACATTTTCCTTGAAGAATCTAACTTTCTGTTATTTGATTATTGTGCCAGTCTCAATAAAACCTAGTTTCTATTACTTTATACAGTTAATATGAAGCTCTTATCCTTAGCCAAAAAAAAGAGCAAAATATGTAATGAATAAAAATGAAGAACTAACTTCTGTTGAGAAACTTTACTTCCTCATCTAATCTCCATCAGTCCTACTAAAGTGGATGTCAGACTCTTCATTTTATAGGGAGAAAATTAGAGTTTGGATGCTTGGAAACACTGTGCTGAAGTCAGGGCAGTTGGTTCCAAACCTGACTCCTCCTGGATTTCTTCCTGAGGACCATTCTGCTTCCCTCTGTTCCATTTAGCACCAAATATTTGCAACTGCATCCTCCCTCCCTACTTAGGCCGTATACACATATACCCAAGGTATGCATGGGAGATGTTAAAAAAAAAACTAATGCAATGGGAAGAAAGGAAAGTTTTACAGCCACCCTACCTAAAAATATCTCCATAGTGTGGTCAAAGATAGGAATATGGAAGCTAAAATACATTTAATTTCTTTCAAATCTTAATTTCCATGATCTGAACATAGCTATCAAATCCTTTTAATAGAGGATGTGTCAAATTGGTTTGGAAGACAAGTCAAAATATCCTCGGTTTCAGTTCAGGAAAAGCAAACCAGCTTATCCCATTTCCCCTTCACCAGAACGCTGCGGTCTATGAAACGGACCGCAGGCCTCTGGAGCAGTAAGACTGACTCACCATTCCTAGTTAATTGGTCTTCAAAAATGAAGGCTACCCCTGCACAAGAAAAAGGCTGTGGAAAGGAAATAATTCAAGAAAAAACAGTGTGAACTGATGTTGTTGCTTTTGTCTGTTTTTAAATGATTGTCAAATGTCTGTAACTGACACCCTTGATCGGTGGGTCTAAAGTCTATTAAAACTTTGTGTTTATTATGTGTAAACTATGTGTTTATTAAAATTTAATGTGATAGTGGTGCCATTTTATTGACAGTCTTTGGGGGAGAGGGTGGCTTTTTGCCTTAAATTTTTACAACATTCTTTAATAACTGGATGCATGTTTGTATGAGCCTTTTTGAAATGCCTGATCAGTTTTCGGCAGTGTACTTTGCTTGTTCTCAGATAAGACACTGCTATGTTCACCCAGAGGGGAGATTTTTCAGTCATTTAGATAATTCAAGTGAAAGGGAAATTTACATGGACTAAAATACTCAAGTCATCTCAGGCAGAAGGGCCTGTGGCTAGAATTGCGTGGATAACTGCCTCGATTGTTCATGCTTCTCAGCAACACCTTCACAAACCACCCCTTGGAGTCATCCTTCACATTTGTTTTTTCTAGTTGTTAAGACCGACATGATGTGGACAAAACTACTTTAATTGCTATCAAGCTAAAATAAGCAAACATTAAAAAATCACCATAATTTTCACAAAGTGTCAGAGTGGACATACACTGTGAGACCGTGAGAGGGTGATCACATTAAAACACCAGGTGCCTAATATCTCATCCAGCTTCTGCTTGTTCCATCCGGCTCTGCCTCCGAAGGAGGCAGTCAGCTTTGTTCTTTGTTGCAGGAAATGTAAACTATTACATATTTAAAACACAGCCACACCTTATGTACTAACCAAAATCTCTGTACTTACTTGGCAGTACTGTGTCCAAGAGATGTTACTGGAGGGCTGGCTCGATGGTGGGCTCCCCACGCTGTGTGTCAGGCATTGATTGGGTGTCCCTGATTCTGGGACAGGAATTCAAGTACAGAGTCTTTTCCACAAACAGGTCAAAGCACAGTTGGGTCTCCTTCCAGACCAGCTCATGTCTTCCTAACAAGGAAGCCTCCAGGCCCAGGCAAGTTTTAGAAGAGCATTTTCTCCCTGCCCTTGACTGAACTAGGTCATTGCTGAAGCTGGAGAATATTTTTTAGCATCACTGTGATGAAACTTGAGGGCTGTTTCTGCAGTAGGTGAGACACTTGTTGACGCCGCCAGGGAGGCCCTGGCAAAGAGACTTGGTGAAACACAGCCCCAGAGAGCTGATGAAACCAAGGCGAGCTGTCACTAACTGCTGCTGAGGAGCCAGGACAGCTTCTTGCAAAGCCCATGCAGGAGTCTGAGTTTAATTGCTCACCCCTTAGGAAAGTCGAAAGGCAGAATAACACAAGCAGTTTTGTGTTAAGAAGATCAGGCATCTGAAGTACACATAGGAAACCTTTGGGGAGGGTGGAGAGGAGGTGAAAATGAGAGTCATGTGCTCTGAAAAGGCAGTGAAGTTGTCCTCTGAAGTTCTCTTTGCAAAAGCCACAGAAGCAAAGCAGTATTCCCCTCCCCCTCTCCGTCTCTGCCTCCCTCCCTCTCTCCCGTGTACACACACACACACACACACACACACACACACACACACACACACACACATACCCTTTTCCTATTTTGACTATGGTGGTAAGAAAAAATAGAATGGACAAAGATCAGACAAATTCCACAGAAGAAATATCACAGACTTTATTTGTCTAAATTGTCAGGAACTGTTCCTTTGGGCACAATAGATTTATCATGATTGAATGTCCAATTTCAAGAAAGAATGTAGAAAATCCAGAGGTAGTGCTTGCCTCACTACAAAAGTATTTTAATGCATGGCACCTGGAAATCGGCAGCTTAGAAGGAAAGCTCTTGTGAGACACAGACAGCTAAAATTAGCAACTCCAAGTGGGTGACTTTAAAAGGGACATAACTGTAAATTTTAACCCTGTGGCAATCACCTTAATCCTCAAAAGCAAAATATTTTTTGCATAGCATAGTATATGCATCAGCATTCTTTGATGGAATGAAATTTTTTCATAAGACAAAAAAATCTAAAACGATTAACTATCACACCTATACCATATAGGTGTGGTGTTCTGTGTTTCAGTTTTGTCTTTATATGAGGAGAAAGACGCTGAAAGTTGACGGACTCCAAGCTGAGATCTTTCTCTTTGAGCGCAACTCTAGGAAATGCGACAGAAAAAAGAATTTGACCAAGACTTTGTGATTCTGGTTGTTAGTTAATTTCGTGTGAAACGGATAAGCCCTTTTCCAGACAAGGGAAGATAACCTGAAGACTGAAACGAAGAGAGGAGAAGGTATGCTGAAAGAAGAGAAACCCTTGTCACACACAAATGCAGAGATGAACAAATGTTCTGAAGTAATAGATGAATGTGATAATGTTATGTAAAAAGCTGCCTTGGCATTCTTAGAAGACAGAATAGAAACACTCTGTGGAACTTCATTCCATCACGAACAGGATAAAAGACCAACTACTTCAATTCCCAACATTCGTTTCCCAACAAAATGAACATAAGGAGCAGGTGCACATAAAATAGCCATATATAAATATAAATATATGTATTATGGACATGCACATTTAAATGTACAGCTACTCTATAGCCATAGGAGTTCTATTGTAATCTTAGATTCTTTGGAGCAAGGATATCAGAAAAAAATAACAGCTTAGAGTTAATTAAACTTAAGTAGGTAAGGACACTTGCTCCAAATATTGTGTGATTTTTTTCAAAGAGCAAAGAAAAAGAGTAATATGTTGATGTTCCCTTATTGAATCACAAAGATACATACCAGAGAAATCAAATTATTTAGCATAATTCCAAGAGAAAATAGCACAGAATATTAAAAAAATACATTTAAGTAATCTATTTTCCTGAAGTTATGGGAAAAGGGAAAAAAAACCTCCTTTGTAGGAAGGAAAAACTTTCTCAGAAACAGAGTTGGAAATATATTTTTGTGTCAGAGGAAATGCATTTTTATGCCAAATTCCCCCTAAAGGCCTTTGGGGTTTCCCAAAATCCCAATTGCTATTTCCTTGGCTTCACAAGTACATGGGTGCCCTGTGACAGCTGGCCACGCCAGCTGCTCAGGGGTGTGGATCTAGTCCGTTCCTAACTCTTCTGAAAACTTAAAGGAAACTTATGTAACTCTTACACTGCTCTCTGCCCCCATAGCTTAGGTTCAGAGTGGCACATGAGGGCCTTGTCCGCTCATTTCAAAGGTCCTCCTGGCATGGAAGGTGGCTGAAGGCCGGTGTAGAATGGCACAAGTGATGTCATGCCCATCCAGGCCGAGCACATTCTTGGCTGAGGCTGAGTATCCATCACATGTCAAATCAGAGGTTCTGCCAAGGTCTGCCAGCCAAGTTGGAGTTCTGCAGATTGCTCCTGTGGCACAACCCTGTCAGCTTGGAGAGATTTGAGCACTTCAATTTTATTTTTAAAATACACATCAAATAAGCATCGCATGGGGTGTGGTGGCACATGCCTGCAATCCCAACAATTGGGCGGCTGAGGCAGGAGGATCCCTATGAGTCTGAGGCTCTTCACCTGGCTACATAGTGAGTTTTTCTGGGCTTTATCGTTAGTTCAGGGCCAGCTTGAACTGCAGAGCAAACCCTGCTTCAAAAAATGTGCACTGACACTCTCAGAAGAAAGCAAAATTTCTATTTTCAGAAATCAATATGTTAAGTCCTAAGCCCCATTTCACAAATGCTAAGGAAATGAACTTGTTGGAATAGTATAAAAAATATATATAAATTTTGGAAATTATTTGAGTATGTTATATGAGGTATAGTTGCAAAATGCAATGACTTTATATTTTTGAAATTATTACAGTATATGACACACTGCAAATAACTCCCCTTCATCCCATCATTCTTGTCACTTTCTGAAGCGGTTCTGGGTTTCATGAACGGCTTCAGCTGTGCGGCAGTGGCTGCCCAAACGTCCTGAATCAGTCCAAAATGTTAACCTCTTAAAGCCATTTTGACTTTGGGGAAAAGCCAGAAATTGCCTGGTGCCAGATCTGGTGAATGAGTTGGATGAGGACACACTGTGATGTTTTTACAAGCCCACCTTTCTGTTTAAATGGAAGTCACACTGACTAATAAACACATATAAAAGCATTTCATGTACAATTTGTCACAAATAGAATCTGTTGTACAGCCTGTGGTTTACCATTTTACCTGTGAAGTTTTGAGATGCGGAAATTATGAAATTTTATTTGCAATATAACCTATGTTGTAAGAGAAAAAGAAATTGTTTAGTGCATGGAGTTTCAGAATCATAACATGAAAAGGTTTGAAAAGCTGTTTCACAATGATATAAGTATACTTAACACTGCTGAATCTGATACTTTTAAATAGCTAAGATGGTATATCTTATGTTCTGTGGGGTTTTTTACTGCAATAATAAGAAGAAACCCTGCTCTCTCTTTTTTTTTCTTTTTGTCTTTTCTGTATGGGGTCTCTCTATGCAGTTTAGGCTGGCCTTGAATTCATTTGTAGCTCAGGCTGGTCTCGAACTTGCAACAATCCTCCAGCCTCCCGAGTGCCGGGATTACAGGCATAAACCACCATGCCTGTAAAAATTTCTGCTTATTTTTTCCTTCACTTTCTTTTTTTCTTTGCTTAAACAGTCCTGGGCTTGCCGTGTATGTATTCAGAGTTTCATGCTGTTAGGTTAAGTTGGGTTTAATAATTCCTCCTTCTACTTTTTCAGCTTACTTGGTCTGGCTAACCTATGGGATAATTTATACCTTTTTTCTTAACCTAGATATCTATGATTCTCTGTTTGCCCTACTGTTTTCCTTTTCAATTTGTCATACCAGAGAAACAACTTAATATTTAAATGTGTATACCCAGTTTATTTCACTTAGGAGTATGGTCTCAAGGTATGTCCCTTCACCTGGAAATGTTTCAAGTTCATCCTTTACAACAGAGTAGTACTCCATTATATTAAAAAAAAAAATGTTTATCCATCCATCTGCTGATAGCCATTGGGCTGTTCCCAAGATTTAGTTATTACAAACCAAAAGAATAGATAAGGACCAAAATGTGTGATAGATATTGCAAAATAGGAAGAAAATGTTTAAATGGGAAGGGGGACTAGGGAGAGGGAGGGGAAAAAAGAAAAAAAAATTAAAAAAAGGAAAAACAGAAACAATGCTTTTACAAGTAAGGAGGAAAGAGGGGTTGCAGGGAAGGCAGAGGAACAGGGAGAAAAGAAGCAAGATGCATTCCGTACAGGCACAAATTTCCTACAGCGAATGTGATCATCAGGTATATCTACAATGTACACATAAGATTAATTTTTAAAAAGAAAAGCATAGGGCCGCTGATACAGCTCAGCAGACTAAGCACCTGCTTAGGCAAGTGCAGGCACCAGGATTCACTCCCCAGCACCACAGGCAACATCAGCGCCCCCCCATCCTCACCCCACTGGCATGCTGATACAGCCACCAAGACCAGGTGGGGTGGCACGGGCCTGTAAACCTAGCACGGGGGAGGCTGAAACAGGAGGATCACTATGAGCCCGAGCTGTGCAGTGAGACCTTGTACCAAATACATTAAAAAAAAAGAAAGGAAAACATAGTTTTTTTAATTCTCTCCTCTTATGGTATGATCATTATTTGTGATAGGGCAACTTGGCTTCAATAAGAGCTGCCTAACAGATTAGTGAACTTCTAGGTACACCCGTGGAGTGATATGTAGGCCAGAAAATTGGAAGGGAAAGACCCATCTTGGATGTGGATGCACAAACCAATGGGCTTGTAGCCTGGCCTGAATAAAAAGGGAAAGAAGGAAGCCTCCCTCTTTAGGGGGCAGCGCTGGGGTTCTCCACTCACTCTGAGCACTGGTCTCTAGTTTCCTTAGCTTTCCAGCTTTCCAAAGCAGTGTCTGTGGCCTTCTCACACAGACTCATACCAGAGACTCCACCATAAACTTCCAAGTTTTCACCCATCCACGGCTACTCAGTCCTCCAACTTCTCAGTGCATAGACATCCTCTGTGAATTCTCCCCCCTCTGATCCACAGATGTCCGTTATAACACTTCCACTTCCCACCCTGGAAGACTACATAGTAGATCCCTTTGTACAATTATACACGTATTGCACTGATTGTCTTCCTCTACAGAACCCTAACTAAGATAAGGGCTTATACTTTTTTCAACTAAGAGATTAACGTGGTCATATTTTAGTTGTTGAATTGACAACTCTAGAGTTTGTCTCCCATTAAAAATAAAATAAGTGAGAATTATGACCTCCTGCTATGGCTGAATAAGAAGACTAGAACATCCTCTTCCCAAAAAGCACCAATAAAATTACCAATTTAGACAGGCACCTTAGGTCTCTGGAAGTCAGACAAAGGTATATAATAACTTGAGAAGTATTTTGTGGTTGAAAAGATTCTCAATGAGTAACACCAGTGAACCTCTGTGGTGGGCTTACATGCAGCTGCCCCTGTTGCCCTACTTCACATTACTGCAGAGATTCTGCCAGCACAGCATCTGAGCACAAGCATTTCCCCTGCTATCACTGCAGCAGACTCGCTGGACTGGAAGCAGCAGACAGGGCCTGTGCCCGGCAGTGTTACAGATTTATGTGCCTTGGCAGCAGAAAAGTGGAAGGCCACCAGCTCTACCAGCCTGTTGATGGGATTACAGTGGAAGCAAGCATCTAACCAGTCTCCAGGTCCAATAGAGACCGGAGAGAGCCAGCTATTTGCACACTTGCAGCATGCACAGAGGGCCCAGCAGAAGGCAAACACCAGTGAAGACTTGAGAATTGCTGAAGCCTGAATACACTCCCCAAGCCACACACTAATCTACTGGCAGGAGGTGGAGTTTGAGGACTTGCGTATCTGGGCACAGTCTCTACCAGACCATTAGCTGACCACTGAACTTTTGGGCATTGGAGCCACCGTGGCAGAGGGTCAGCAAGGCCTCAGGTGGGACTCGCAGAACCACCTGCCCCACAGCACAGGGCTGCACACCTGTACTCCTGGAGTCCTCACAAGGGCTGAGGCTGAGGGTCGCTTGAGTCCAGGAACTTGTAACCAGCTGGGAAACAGAGTGAGACATCATCTCAAAAAACCAAATATCAAATTAGAGAAACAATACCTTTTACAGTAGCCCTAAGGAAAATGAAATACTTAGAAATTAATCTAACTGAAGAAGTAAAAGATCTATTCAATGAAAATTACAGCACTCTGAACAAAGAGATCATAGAGGAGTTCAGAAAATGCAAAGATATTCCCTGCTCCTGGCCAGGAAGAACCAACACCATAAAGATGGCCATACTCCCAAAATTGTTATACAGATTTAATGCAATTCCTATCAAAATACCACAAACATACCTCACAGACCTAGAGAAACCAGTCCTAAAACCAGTTTTTTGGAACCAAAAGAGAAACAAAAATTAATTTTTTTGAAAAAATAAGGAGCAAGTAAAAACATCTCAGTCCACATACTTTAGAAAGGACAAATTACAAATATCTATGAAACAGCTATCTAGGCAAGCTATAGACTAGCTAATAAATAAACACAACAGTGGCAACTATCTTCAGGGAGAAACAGGAATTCAGAGTTACTACCATGTATTATGTAAAATAGAAAGTTTTTAACCAAACACTTAAGAGACATGCAGAAAAACAAGAAAGGATACTCTTCCAGAGGAAAAAAGGCAGTGAATAGAAACCGTTACTCTGCTACTACAGCATACAGACTGTCATGGTTTGGGGTTTTTTTGTAAGGGGAACACATTTTATATTACTTTATGAGGAATCACCCAAACAATCAAATACAAGGGGTGCAAGAAATCTGCCCACACACTAAAAACTAAAAAATCCAGCTGAGGGCATGAATCCAGCTGAAAACCTAGAGCTCATAACAATGCCTCCTGCAAGTCCAAGTGGAAGCCTAAAGCCCACAACAAAGTCTCATGCAGGCCTGGGTCATAGTTTATGCTGGAAAGGCCTGAAAGTCAATGGAGAAAGCTAGAAAGTCTATGTCAGTGGGATGATTTGAGCCAGCAAGCTGAGGGATCTGAGCTAGGGCCAGGAAGCAATGCTCAGTGTACGCACCCGAGCTCCCCAAAGGTACCACAGCTGTCCTCAGCAACAGTGAGTTGCCAAGCTCCTCTAGTGATGAGCAAAGCTGAGTTCCCATCAGAAAAGCCAATGTGACAAGCTTCTGCACAAGGCTGAGCAGTGCACCATCTTCCCCTCTGGAGCCAGGAAATGATGCTCAAGATAGGCGCCAAAGCTCCTGCAAAATCAACCACAGCCATTCTCAATGACAACGAAGTCCTGAGCTCCTCCTCCAGCAAGGACAGCCAAGTTCATTGCCAGCCAGCAGAACAGCCCAGGAGAACCAACTAGTTCTCCAAACAGCCTCCCTAACAGCATCTTGACGCTTCTCCTGTTCTACCTTTTATGCTGCTGGCAACAGTCCCAGGTGGGCCTCCCACAAGCAGCACTAGGTAGAAATCTGCTACACAGATACCACAAGAAAACAAAACTAAAGACCCATGTCTTTCAGAAACATGCATGCAAAACTCCAGAAACATGTAAAAAGGATTATACATTGAGTGGAACTGATCCTAAGAATGTAAAAGTTCCTTAATATCTGAAAATCAGTGTATGCACCAGAGCTCCCCAAAGGTACCACAGCCGTCCTCAGCAATAGTGAGGTGCCAAGCTCATTCATGATTAAAAGCTTAACAGCTGGAGTGGGGATATAGTTCAGAGGCATAAGTGCCTCCCTGCCAAGCTCAAATTCAATCCATGGGTACAGAAAGAGAGAAAGAAAGAAAGAAAGAAAGAAAGAAAGAAAGAAAGAAAGAAAGAAAGAAAGAAAGAAAGAAAGAAAGAAAGAAAGAAAGAGTGGGGGAGGAAGCCGGGCGTGGTGGCGCAGGCCTGTAATCCCAGCACTTGGGAGGCTGAGGCAGGAGGATTGTTGTGAGTTCGAGACCAGCCTGAGCTACAAAGTGAGTTTAAGGCCAGCCTGAACTGCATAGTGAGACCCTGTCTCAAAAAGACAAAAAAAAAAAAAAAGAGTGGGGGAGGGAGGGAGGGAGGCAGGCAGGGAGGGAGGGAAGGAGGAAGGAAGAGAGTTGAAAAAAAATTTAGCAGCTGAGTATGGTGGCTTACACTTGTAATCCCAGCACCTGAGGTAGGAGGACTGTGCATTTGAGGCTAGTCTGGACAACATTACAAGACCCTGCTGAAAGAAAAGAAGGAAGGAAGGAAGGAAGGAAGGAAGGAAGGAAGGAAGGAAGGAAGGAAGGAAGGAAGGAAGGAAGGATAAAAGGTCTCAACAAAGTAGAATTAAAGGAATGTTCTCAATGTGACTAATAATGGTATGTACCTAAACAAACAACAAAGAAAACAAAACATAGTATTCTATTTGTGAAAGACAAAATCATTTTCCTTACAAAACAAAGAATGGCTGCTCCTGGTACATCTACTTAACATTGGCCAGAAAGTTCTTATCAACACAGTGAGGAAAAAGCACTGAAGAATCTGCTCTGGCTGGAAGGAATTAAAACCGTCTTCACTTAAAGATATTTACAGCAAATTCCAAGGAATGGGCTGACTTCGAGAACTAATAAACAAAATTAATAAAGTTATAAATCAATATAGAAAAATTAATTGTATTTCTATCCTAACAATTATTCAAAAATAAAATTAAAAGAACGTCTCATTTCAATAAAGTTTGCAAGAATAAAATATTTAGAAATAAGCTCAATAAAAAATACTTGCATACTGAAAATTACTAAACATCAAAAAGTAAAGTTAAAGATTAAATAAATGGAGAAAACTTGCATGTTTATATATTGGAATATTGTCAAATTGACCTACCTATTCAGTGTAGTCTCTTAAAATCCAGCAAAAGTTTTATTAGCTACTGATGTTAACCCTAAAATATCTATGGAATTAGAATAATCAAAACAACTTTGAAAAAGAACAACAAAGTAGGAAAATTTAAACTACCTTACTTTAAAAGAGTACAGACTCTGGTGAGCTGTGACCTGTGGGCCCAGCACATGTAAGTATGGAGCTTTCCTGGTGTCTGGTCTAAACATTTAAGAACTTAGGAGGACTCTAGGCGTTCCATGAGATCCTGGTGACCCTAGTCCACACTAGTGGTGAGAGCCTTGGTGAGCCCTACCCTGCACCCTGCTGTAGTAGAAACCTTGCTGACCACACATCACTGCTCTCTTAGCACTGCCGACCTTGATTATGGGAAGCTTGAAGAATGCCAAAACACAGAAGTAAAAGGCAATCTCAATTCTCCAGCCCACCCAGAACAAATCTAGGAGACAAGGACATACAAGAACTTAAAAATCACAAACCTGAAATTTCTGACATGATAGTAAAGAAATAAGTCCATCAGGAAATAAAAGAAATAAGATCAGAAATAATCTCTCAGGTCAAAAAAGAAATGATAACAATTATGAAAGACTTGCTCAGCACAGCTAAAGAAGACAGATTTTTTTTAAAAGGAGAAGCGAAAAATGATGGAAACACTGAATGAACAATACAGGAAAAAATTAGAATACATGAAGCAGATTCAAAATGATATCTGGAAAATTAAGAATTCCACTGAAAGCTGCCAAAACCATTTGAAAGAAACTGAAGACAGACCTCCAGACCTTGAAGACAGAGGGGTAGCTAATGAACATGAAAGGAAAGATTTCTTAAAACTAACAAGGAACCATGAAATAATAATTTAGCAACTACAATACAATGCAAAGAAAAATAATATAAGAAATAGATGTTAATGAAATAGCAGGAGATAGCACAAATGACATAAAATGTCTATTTGCAGAAGTACTAGCAGAAAATTTTCCAAACATAAGAAAATAATATGACATATAGTTAAGTGAGGTGTATAGAACTCCAAATAGCCATAATGAAAGTAAATCTACACCTACACACATAATAATCAAAAGCCCAACAATTCAGCAAAGAAGAGAGTACTAAAAGCTGTTAGAAAGAGGCCATGGATATAACTCAGTGGCATAAGTGCCTGCCTGGAAAGCCCAAGGTCCTTCCCCAGTTCAGTCCCTGGTACCAGAAAAAAAATAAAAATAAAAACTTGAAAGCTGTAAGAGAGAAGAAACACATCACCTACAATGGAAAGCCCATCAGAATCACAACAGATTTCCCAACACAAACCATCAAATCAAGAAGGGCTTAGAGTGAAGTATTTCAGGTCCTGAAAGAAAATAACTTCCACTCCAGATTGATGTACCCTCCAAAACTATCAAGTTCAATGGTAAGATAAGATCTTTCCATGACAAAAAATAGCTGAAAATATTCATAACAACCGAACTAACCCTACAAAGAGTTCTGACAAATATTCTAGAAAGAGACAGAAACAAGCACAGCTTCAAGAACAACAACAAAAGGAACCACCAAACAAAGCTAGTAATTAAAAAGAGGAGAAAAGACAGAGCCTATAGCTCTGTCTATAACATGACAAAGATAAACCAATAAATATCAGTTATAACCATCAATGTAAATGGACTCAATTCACTAATCAAAAGGAACAGACTGAGTGGATCAAGAAAAAAACAAACAAACAATATGTTGTATACCAGAACCATATTTAACTCAAAAGTAAATTCACAGATTGAAAGTCAAAGGAGGGAAAACAATACCCCAGGCCACAGGAAAAATAAAAAAAAGCAGGGGTAGCTATTCTGGTTGCTGTCAATATCATCTTCGAACCAAAAATCATTCAAAGATAAAAAGAAGGTCACTACTTACTCATGAAGGGAAAACTGCAAGAGGAAGAGATAGGAATTGTAAATATATATGCAGAAGGATCCACCTACATAAGGCAAATTTTAACAGACATGCAAAATCAAGTGAGTAAGAATACAATAGGAATGGGGGACTTTAACATGCAATTGTCACAAAAAGATAGATAAACTAGGCACAAAATCAGCACAAAAAAAAAAAAAAAAAAAAAAAAAAAAAAAAAAAAAAAAAAAAAAAAAAAAAAAAAAAAAAAAAAAAAAAAAAAAAAAAAAAAAAAAAAAAAAAAAAAAAAAAGAACTAAACCAAACTTGTGAAGAAATCAACTTAGTAGATCTTTATGGGGTGTTTCATCCAGCAACAACACAATGCATATTATTCTCAGCTATGCACCGAACATTCTCCAAAATAGACCATATACTAGCACAAAGAGCATGCTAAAGTAAATGCAAAGGAATTGAAAGTATCCCATGCATACTATCTGACCATAGTGCAATGAAACTGGAAATTATTCACAAAACAAACTGCAAAAACACCACAAATACATGGAAATTAAATAATAACCTCCTAAACAACAAGTGGATCATGGATTAAATTAAAGAAGAGATTAGGGGGCCTGCCTATTAGCTCAGTTGTTTAAATGCCTGCTTAAAGAAAGCAGTCAGGCTCAGGATGCTTTGGTTCCGTCCCCAGATCCTCAAGCCAAACCTACCCTAAGGCAGCCAAAAAAAAGGAAAAAAAAATCCTCCCAAGAAGAAATTTAAAAATACTTATAATCAAATGAAATTGCAGATATAACTTAGCAGAACAGGTGGGACACAATGAAAGATGTTTTAAGAGGGAAATTTATAGTGGTAAATTTGTGCATTAGGAAAACATAACAAGCCCAAATAAATGATCTTATGCTGCACCTCAAGCACCTAGAAAAAGAAGAGCAAGTCAAGCTCAAAGTCCAACCAAGGCAAAAAATTATAAAGATTAGAGTGAAAATTAATGCAATGGAGATGAAGAAAATAATACAAGGAATTAATGAATCAAAGAGTTGGTTCTTTGAAAGAATAAATAAAATAAATCACTAGCCAACCTTACCAAAAAAAAAAAAAAAAAAAAAAAAAAAAAAAAAAAAAAAAAAAAAAAAAAAAAAAAAAAAAAAAAAAAAAAAAAAAAAAAAAAAAAAAAAAAAAAAAAAAAAAAAAAAAAAAAAAAAAAAAAAAAAAAAAAAAAAAAAAAAAAAAAAAAAAAAAAAAAAAAAAAGAAAGAAAGAAAAAATCCAGATTCATACAATAATGAATGAAAAGGGTGAAATCACTATAGATCCTATAGAAATTCAGAAGATAACCAATACCTACTTCTAAAATCTTTATTCTCACAGATGAAAAACAGAGGAAATGGACAGTTTTCCAGACACATATAAAATGCCAAAACTGAGTCAAAAAGATATACCAACATGAATAACCCAATAATAGGAAACAATATTGGAAATGTAATAATAATAATAATAATAATAAACTCCCAACAAAGAAAATCCCAGGTCCTGATGGACTAACAACTAAAGTCTGCAAGTGACTTAAAGAAGATTTAATGCAGGGGCCAGGGAGATGGCTCAGTAGAATAAACGCTTGCCTGGGATGCACAAGGGCCTAAGTTCAATCCCCGGTTCAACCAAAAAAAGAAAAGATATAGCGCCAACTTTTCTCAAACACTTCAATGAAATTAAAGGGAAACAATTCTCCCACACTCATTCCTAGAAGAAAGTATTACTCTGATACCAAAACCAAAGAAAATACTCTGGTTTCTCTTCAGATTGCATAAATCTTTCGCCTTTTACCAAAACCAAAGAAAGATCCAACTAAAAAGGCAAACTACAGGCCAATCATTCCAACGAATATTGATGTAAAATCCTCAATAAAATACTAGCAAAAAAGAATGCAACAAATCATGAAGAAGATTGTATATCATGACAATCTTCCCAGGAAGATTGTCATCTTCCCAGGAATGCAGGGATAGTTCAACATATGCAAATACACAAGTGTAATATACCACACCGATAGTCAAGAAGACAAACCACATGATTATCTAAATAGATGCAGAAAAAGCCTTTGACAAAGTCCAACACTCATTCATGATAAAAAAAAAAACCTACATAAAATCAAAATAATTGGTCTGCATCTCAACCTGATGAAAGTCATCTATGAGAAAGCTACAGCCAAAATCACACTAAATGGGAAAAAACTGAAAGCATTCACTTTTTATTTTTTAAAGAGAATACAAAATAATATTAAAACATAAAAAATTACAAGTGATACAGAATTTCACTTAACAAAGTAATATAAATTTCACAGTAAAGCATTCATTTTAAAATCAGGAACAAGACAATGGTGTCCACTGTCAACACTCAAAATCATTAGCATTTTTTTATACAAACAACAAATGCACTGAGAGACAAATTAGGGAAACCACACCTTTTACAATAACATTCAAAAAAGTAAAACACTTAAGAATCAATCTCACAAAAGACATAAAAGATTCATTCAGTAAAAATTATAATACTCTCAGAAAGAGAATGAACAGGATTTGAGAAAATATTCCCTGTTCCTGGATAAGAAGAACCAATGTTGTGAAAATGGCCATAATCCCAAAATTGTTATACAGATTCCATACATTCCCATTTAAAATATCATTAGTATGCTTCACAGAGCTAGGGAAAACATTTCTAAAATTAATGTGGAACCAGAAGAGACCTAAAATAGCAAAAGTAGTCCTGGGCAACAAAGGAAAGGCAGGAAGCATCACAGTCCCTGACCTGAAATTACACTGTACAGCTACTATGGTAAAATCAGCAAGGTGCTGGCATAGAGGCGGACTTGAGGATCAGCGGGACACATTACAAGACGCAGACACAACTGCAAACACACTCAGCCGCCTAATCATTGGTAAAGGTGCCAAACCTGTCCACTGGAAGAGAGATGGCTTCCTTAATAAATGATGCTGGGAAAACTGGCTTTCCACATACTGAAGGCTAAGATTAGACCCATGTCTATCACCATGCTGTAAACTACAGTCAAAATGGATCAAAGATTTAAACATTAAAACGAACAAACAAACAAAAAAACCACTAAACAGAAACACTAAATCTCCTGGAGGAAAATGCAGTTAGAAATCTTAATGACATAGGGGTAGGTAGAGAGTTCATAAAACAAAAAAAAAAAAAAAAACCGGGCAATGTGTTAATTATTGAAACTGTCCTACTAATCAGTTTTAAAACTGTCTCATTCCTGTTTCTTACTCAATAAAATTAATAAAAATAAAATAATTAATTGAATTGAATTGAAGAGAAAAAACTAAACTACACAGGAAATACTTCAAAGAATCAATAACAGGGATGTAATCTTTTGGAAAAGTTTCTACATTTCAAAAGAAATCTCCAACAGAGCAAAAAGAAAACCCACAAACTGGGAAAAGATTATAGCCAACTCTCTGCTGACAAAGGTCTTTTATCTAGAACATATAAAGAATTTTTAAAAATCAGGCCCCCCCAACCAAAAAATGGGCATCTGAGATGAATACACACTTCTCAAATGAGGAAATACAAATGACAAATAAATATATGAAAAAAGGTTCAACATCATTGGTCATTCAAGAAATGCAAATTAAAATACTGAGGTACCATCTTACACCAGAAAGAATGCCTATCATCAAGAAGTCATCCAATAACAAACATTAGAGGGGTTTGGGGGGAAAATGAACCCCCTCCAGTGTTGGTAGGAGTGAAGACTGGTACAACCACTATGGGATTCAGTGTGGAGATTCCTCAGAAAGCTAAAATTGGAGGTCCCATTCAACCAAGCTATTCCCTTCACGGGTATTTTTCCAGAAGAACTGAAAACATCATACCACAGCATTATATGTGGACCCACCCATTTTTATAGCAGCACAATTTGTCATAGCTAACCCTTGGAAGCAATCCAAATGCCCATCAGCTGAGGAGTGGATAAAGAACATGCGGTTTTTTTTACACAATGGAGAATTATTCATGTGTAAAACAGGATAAATTTGAGACTTTTGTTGGTAAATGGATGCAACTAGAGACCGTATTCTTAAGTAAAATAAATCAGACCCACATGTGCAAATATTATATTTTCTCTCTAGTCTGAGAATCTGAAAAAGAAAATAAAATCTGAAGGATACAATAAATATTGCAAATAGGGAATGAACCTGTTCAAATGAAAGGAATTACTGAATTGAGGAGAAAGACAGAAGAGGGAATGGGGGAAAGAGGTATATCTATTATGTAAGCAGGATGGTTTGGACAACTATACTGTGGATTTCTGCTGGTCTATGGAAAGGAGAAGTTAATGCTTAATTTGTTTTGTCTTTTTTCCTTTTTTCTCTTCTTAATTTCTTATATATTTCTTTTTTTCTTTCTTCCAATTTTGCATGCATTTATCTGATAATATGAACCACTAATTTGAGGACAACACTGCATTGCAACAAGTACTGTGAAATTCGTATTGTTTTGTTTAGTGTAATTCTATATCATTTGTAATTTTTCTATTTTAATACTATTTTGTACTCTCCTTAATTTTTTTTCATTTATTTACTTATTTATCTGTTACAGGTTCTCACTACACTACTCAGACTCAGTGGTCCTCCTGTCTCAGCCTCCCCAGTGCTAGGATTACAGGCATGTGCTACCATGCCCGGTTTCAGTGGCTAGTACAGAGTGCCTAGGATGAGGATGACATAGCACTCAGTATTGGGGATCAAATCCTCAGGGACTTGCCAGGGAGGTGCTTAGACCTCTGAGCTATCTCCCCAGCCTGTGCTCTCTTTAATAAACTTTAAAAAAAATAAAATAAAATAAAATAATACAAAGCCAAATTAACTGAGATAATGTGATACTGGCACACTAGCATACAAAAGCATCATCTATCTAGATGCATAAATATCAAGATAATTCAACAAGAGAAAGAATTGTTTTTTCACTAAGTGACAGTGGGAAAACCTGACACCCACACACAAAAAGAAAAACAAGCCAGCCTGAACTGCATAGTGAGACCCTGTCTCAAAAAGACCAAAAAAAAAAAAAAAAAAAAAAAAAAAAAAAAAAAAAAAAAAAAAAAGAAAAACAAAAATGAATTTAGATCTTTGATTCATTCTATCTTAGTTACTTTTTACTCATTGCTGGGACAAATGCCCAACACTCAAAATGAAAGAAGAAAAGGTTTATTTAGCTCGCAGTTTGTGGAGGTTTCAATTCATACTCCGCTGGCTACAAGGCAAACCATAGCAGTTCATGGTGGCAGAAAACAATGACGAGCAGAGGAGGAGTAAAAGCTGAGGTGTCCATCAAGCCCCTCTCTTCCTTCTACGCTGATGGGAGTTCCTCCCAAGTGGCATGGCTCTGAAGATCAAGCTCTTCCTCTTCCGGAGACCGGGACTTCTCCAAGGAAGTGGGGCAGGGAGGACAAGAAACCTTTCCCAACTCTTTTATATACACTTTTTGTGCTGAGTCACTCTGGGGCAGTCAATGGCCCTAGGGTGGAACCAGTCACATCCCAGGTTGGGCCCTGCCCACCTGCAGGGCTTGGGTTGGGGGCATGCCTGAAGTTCCCAACCGTTCAGCCAAGTTGACACAATGTATCAACTACCACACTTACCATACTAAAAACAGTCACTCAAAACTCTATCAGAGTATATGTAAATACTGCAATGACAAACTTAAACAAGAAAATATTGAAAGCAGTTGTGTCTTCCTGTTCTGTGTCACTAAAAGCATAATTCATAAAAGCAAAACCTGAGAAATTGCATTTTCTAAAAATTAAAAAAATTTTGTCCTCAAAAGACATCATTGCTGCCATAGACTAGAAAATATTCACAAATCATATATCTCGTAACTTAACTCCAGAACATATACTTCACAAACTTATAAAATGCCATAACATATAATACTGTAATTTTTAATTGGGCAAAAGATTTTATTTTGGAGACAGGCTATTGTTCTGTAATTCAAGCTGGTCTTAAACTCACTATGTCACCCAGGCTGGCCTTGGATTCACAGCAATCTTCCCAAGTGAGGTAATTACAGGCTAGTGCCACCATGCCCAGCTGGGCAAATGACTTTTTTTTTTTTTTTTTTTTTTTTTTTTTTTTTTTTTTTTTGTATTTTAGGGAAATTTCTGTAGGGTGTTCAGGGTCTCACTACTAGGTCAGCTTCATAGTGACCTGCCTGTTTTCAGCCTCCCAAGAGCTGGGATTACAGGCTCTCGCCTCCACCACGCCCAGTCTCAATCAACCTCTCAGCACACCCTGGGGGCAGGATGGGCACAGCACACCGGGGGTAGAACCAAGGCCACTGCGTCTGCCTAAGCAGGAGCTTTAATCTGCTGAGCTATTTGGCTGTGGGCAAAAGATTTTATGGACATTTCACCAAAGAAAATATGCCCCTAGCTAATAAACACATGAAAGGATACTCAATAATTTACTATTAAAGAAATGCAAATTAAAACACAAGATACAGCTACTCACCCACTATGATAAATAAAATAAAAGGGCAGACAGTAGCAATTATAATGAGCATGCAAAGAAAATGGGACCTTCATTCATTGCTAGTAGGAAAATACACAGTGAATTTGGAAAACAATTTGATCATTCCTTGAAATATGAAGCATAATCTTACCATGTAACACAGAAATTCTACAAGAAATCTACCTATGAGCCGGATGTGGTGGCGCATGCCTGTAATCCCAGCACTCAGGAGGCTGAGGCAGGAGGATTGTTGTGAGTTCGAGACCAGCCTGAGCTACAAAGTGCGCTTAAGGCCAGCCTGAACTGCATAGTGAGACTCTGTCTCAAAAAGACAAAAAAAAGAAAAGAAATCTACCTATGAACCATGAAAATACATGTCCAAACAAAGACTTGTACACCAAACTAAAACACAGTCGAAATGTCGATCAAATAATCACAGAATAAAACAAGCTCTGGGGCATCAGTACAATAAAATACTACTCAACAATAAAATGCAAAGGACAGCAGGCACCTGCTACAACTTGGATAAATCTCAAAAAAAAAAAAAAAAAAAAAAAACTATGCTAACTCAAAGAACCCAGACACAAAAGAATACAGATTGAATTATTCCATTTATATAAAAGTCCAAAATAAGAGAAGTTTATGAAACAGAAATTTGGTCAGTGGTCCAATAGCTGGGGGTCAGAGTGGGGATTTGATGCAATTGAACATGAGGGACAGTTTAGAGGTGATGGAAGTGTTTTCAAGCTGGATTTCAGCAATGCCTACACAACTTCACGTGTATATTACTTTTTTGTTTGTTTGTTTATTTTGTTTGGTTTGGTATTTTGGGGAAAGGATTACTGGGAATCAAACTCAAGACCTTATGCTCACCAGTTAGGCACTTGACACTGAGCTATATGCCCAGCTATATAAAAACCATTGAATCATACACAAATAATAGGTTAATTTTACTTTATATAAGTTGTACCTCCATAAAGCATTTTTAAAAGTAGAATAAAACAATAGATGGGAAAAAAATGATAGATGGATCCTTCACTAAACCTGGCATGATAGCCCATACCTGTCTATAATCTCAGCACTCAGAGCCTGAGGCAAGAGGGATTGGCATAAATTTGAGGCCAGTCTGGGCTAACTAACGAGTTCAAATCCAGCCAAAACTACATAGTGAGACTGTCTCAAACATAAATAAATAATAGATGGATCCTTTGCTTATTTTACCCAAGCATTGGGCATCTCCTGACCTCCTTTTTTTGTTTGTTTGTTTGTTTTTTGTTTTGATCTTTTTGAGACAGGGTCTTGCTATGTAGTTCAGGCTGGTCTTGAGCTCACTTTGTCTTAAACTTTCGGGATCCTCCTGCCTCAGCCTCACTAGTGTTGGGATTACAGGTGTGTGCAATATGCCTGGCTCTCCTGACCTCTATTTTTGAGTAACATTATCATTCCATACAAATGTTAAGATTATAGAGAATATCATTGGTATTTTCACAGGGATTGCATTGAATCTTTAGACAGCATTGAATAGCATGAACATTTTATAGTCATGTTTAAAAAACATTAGATCTGTTTTGTAAACCTGTATCTCAGAGTCATTACATTAGATTTCAAGTCCCATGAGCCTGAGAAGCAGATACCTAGTGAATAAATCCCCCGGAATATGATATTGCTCATGACGTATGTCCAAGAGCCAAAAGTCTAAGACAGGAATTAGCACCAGGTACCTCATGTCACTCTTGCTCATTCAACAGTCTTATTATGCTGCTCCCTTATGTAAAAAGACAGGGTCAGTGACTGTCCTCCAATTCATATAAAGGTAGCGAGGGAACAGCATGCTCTTGGAGCTCTGTGGAGATCAGTGACAGTGCTCCTACACTCTTCTGCCACAGGCTACCTGGGATCATGCAGCCCTAAAGACTCTAGTGCTAAGATTCTGCATTAATAAAATCAGTGTTGAAAAGACATGGTGATGTTTATAAGGCTTTAAATCAGAGTTGCTGGGGAAATATTGTTTCCTGTTGCTAACATTTACACTTAAACTTGCATGATCAGTTGAGATACCCATCGTGCCCACTTGGCTGATGTGTCAGCAAGGAAAGCGTAAGCTCCTAGCCTTGAGCAGAATTTCTCAAATGAAATTCACCTGAGTCACAGCTTTCTGAAGCAGTCTACCTCCAATTGCCCTCTCCTCTTTCTTGAACTCCAAAGTCCTGTCCAAGCTTTAATCAATTTGGTCAAATTTTCTTGGTGTAAAAGATTCACAGAGCTGAGTTCTAGGCTAACTGGTGCCTGCCCTGTGAACTCCTATCTTTGCCAACACCCTGAGAAAGCTGTAACCCACTCTTGAGAACATGTCCTTTCTCTCTTTATGTTCCCCAGTCTTATTTTTCACGGACTATTCCAAATCTGTCTTCCTGAAAGTAAAAAGAGAAATTTATTGTAGGGTGGAAAGTTAGCATCCCAACCTGCAAAGATGGATGTATGTAATAATGTCACCAGCAAGTGAGTGAGTCAGTTGCAAGAGATACGCACATATGCCTTACTCATGCACCTCATGAGCGCTTCTAGTAATGACTCCTTTTATCCTATACAGAACAGTACATCAAGCAGCAATGGGACCACAGCAGAAGACTCCCAACCATTTTCCAAGCCCGCTCCCATCACTGCCACTTCCTGCACCATAGACACAACCATGACTCAGTACACTGCCAAATACTGTTGCTGTTTTTCGTGTCTATCCCTTGCTTCTACATCTTCCATGATGCTCAGTCTTCTATCGTCCTGTGGCACAGCCACCCCAGAAGTGAATGCTGAGCAAAGTGTAGGTCCTAGTATTGACTGGGGTCCTCCAGAGAAATAAAATTAGTAGGAAGTAGAACATTTATTATGAGAGATTAGCTCATGGAATTATGGGGGCTGCTCAGGCCTGTGATATTCTCCCTATAAGCTGGAGATCTGGGAAAGTTACAGCAACATAATTCCAGTCCAACTTTGAAGGTGTAACAACCAGCAAAGGTGATGATGCAAACTCTAAGCCAAACACAGAAGACCACTGTCCCAGCTCAGGCAGGCAAGTGGCGAAAAGAATGAGTTCTTTTGTTCTAATGGATTGTGGGGTGTGCACTCACACTGAGGAGGGATCATCTGTTTTGCTTAGGCTATTGATTCAAATGGAGACCTCATGGGCAAACGCCCTCACTGATCCATCCATAGCAGTGTCTTACATGGGCCATTTGGCCCAATCAGATCAACACAGAATCAAGGAGTAATGCAGCCCAGTTTTAATAATCATTTGCTCTTCTGTAGGAAGGCCACAGGCATTCTTCCTGCCTTATTTCCACTTTCTTCCTTTCTTTTCTTTTGTTAATTTTATGAGTATTTTTAGACGTATATAATGATCACATTCATAGAGAATTTGTATCTGTACATAATATATCTTTTTTATTGAAAAACAACATGAGACAGTTTCAAAACTGATTAATAGGACAGTTTCAATAATTAATACATTGCACATTGTTGTCTTCTTAGTGGTTATCCATAGGACAAGAAGCAGACAGGATATCCTGCCCAAACACTATTAGTACAAATCTTTCTTTTCATTGACTTAAGTGAAAGTAGCTATATATCTATCCTTACTATTCTGTATACACAAATACAAAATGGTCCTTCCTTTGTATCCCTTTTTTTTTTTGTTTAGATCTGTCAGATATGGGTATTCCATTGGCATCTGAATACTATAGGTGCGTGAATTCAGCAAAACAACACAGTCCAACAGTCCACAACAGTGGATAATAGATTACCTGAAGAAGTGGTTGATTTCAGCCTTTCACAGCTCAGAATCGCTTTACTCTATATACCTCGTTTTTATACATTTCTGCTGGATGGTTAAGACCAAGATAAAGCAAGACTTATATAACAATAAATGTAACACTTGTATCTGATAAGGTCAGTCATGTACCCTCAGGATTTATCCTTAACCACGTACCACACTTTGTAGATCCTCTGTCTGTGTCAACCATGTGGATGAGTCATGGCCATTGCTTGACCAATTTGCTCACTGTGAAAGCCTGAGAGAATATTTTCTCTTCATGCGACTCTCCTTAGGCACACCCTACATCATGATCACTTTCCTCTGTGGTCCCATAATCTCCTTGATAGAGATCAAGGAGATGCAAGGGAGGGCATCTGAGATGAATACACACTTCTCAGAGGATGAAATTAAAGAAGTGAATAAATATATGAAAAAATGCTCCACATCACTAGTCATCCATGAAATGCAAATAAAAACAACACTGAGATACCATCTCACTCCAGAAAGAATGGCTATCATAAGGAAATCAACCAACAACAAATGTTGGTGAGGTTGTGGGAAAAAGGGAACACTTCTCCACTGTTGGTGGGAATGTAGAGTTTTACAACCATTGTGGAGGTCAGTGTGGAGACTCCTCAAAAGAGTAGGACTAGAAATCCCATTCAAGCAGGCTATCACCCTACTGGGAATTTTCCCAAAGGAACTGAAAACATTGTATCATAGTGATATATGTGTACCTATGTTTATAGCAGCACAATGTGTGATAGCAAAATCTTGGAAACAACCAAGATGTCCATCACATGAGGAATGGTTGAAAAAGATGTGGTATTTCAAAATAATGGGGTATTACTCAGCTATTAAGAACGATAAGCTTGAAGCATTTATATTGAAGTGGATCCCACTTGAACATATACTCATAAGTGAAATAAAGCAGACACACATGTGTAAATAGCATATAGTCTCCCTAGTATAAGAAGTGAAAAGAAGAAATACAAATGGAAATGTACAAAACAACAACAACTAAAAATAATTGAGTCAGATAAGGCAAAGTGAATGGCATATGCTGCAGGATACTAACCAGCTTTTCTTCTGGATGGTTAACAACCTAAGTTCACAGATCAAAACTGGAGAAATAGAAGAGCCAGCCAACATTTTGGCCCTAACCTTTCAAGGTCAGCGAAGACTCAGGACATAGGAGAACCTGTACTGCAACATCATGAAACTCAGTTGAGCTCCAAATTTTCTGAACAAGGAAATTATGGGGCCACAAGGAAAGAGATCAAAGTTCTATAGTGTGCCTGGGGAGAGTCACATAGAGAGAAAACTTTCTCTCAGGCTCTCACAGAGAGCAAACTGGTCAAGCATTGGCCATTACTCATCCACATGGATGACACAGACAAAGGATCTACAGAATAAGGTATAGGACTACAAGATAAACCCTGAAGGGACTTCACTGACCTCATAAGAAACAAAAAGCACATGTGTTGGTATATAGGTTTTGCTCTATCTAGGTCTTAACCATCCAGCAGAAAAGTATAAAAATGAGGTATACATCGTGAGGCCATAATATTAAGCTGAGCTGTAAATGGCTATGGTTGACAACTTCTTCAGGTAACTCACTATTGTTGTGGAATGCTGGACTGTTTTGGATTGTGTCCTTGAGTTAGTTTAGGCACCTAAATTGGTTGAATGACAATGGAGTGCCCATCTTTAACAGGTGTAGACAAAGGAAGGGGTATAGAAAGGAAGAATCATGATGTGTGTGTATGGACAGTACAGTTGGGATAAATAACACCGTGCTTCTACATAATTCTACGAGAGGCAAGAATTGCACTAATAGTGGTTGGACAGGATATTATGTTGGCTTCTAGTACTATGGACAACGGCTAGGAAAATAACAAGGTAGAAAGTATTAATTATTGAATCTTTGATGTAATTCAGATATAAAAAATAAAATATGCAAACAGCTACACTGTCTTAATTTACTGATAAAAGATATGCTATAATAATGTCTTTAAGTATAATATCATGTATGCACCTTCTACGATACAAAAACACTATGAAAACAGTCTGCAGTGTATTAATTTATCAAATGCATCTTGTTAAGGTATCTTAAAACTGTCTCATTGATATTTGTATTTCAATAAACTTAAAATTAAAATTAAAAAAAAGGAGATACAACTGAGTTGCATGATGTTATAGTACAGGTTCTCCTACATCTTAAGTCTTCGTTGACCTCGAAAAGATAGGGCCAAAATTTTGGCTGACCTTGCAGTCTTTCCTTTTCTCTAATTTTTGATCTGCAAACTTAGGTTGTTAACCCTCCAGAAGAGAAGCTTATTATAACCCTGGAACACATGCTTTTCAGTTTACCCTGTCTGTCTAAGTATCAATTATCTTAGGCATAACTTGGAACAGGTATTTTCCATCAAGCATCGATATGTTAAACTTTAAGTCCCTACAGAATATGAAGAAAAAATAATTTAAAAAATAGGAATGAAAACTTACATAGTTTTACACAGAAGTTTAGAAACCTAACCATATACAGCATTGTAGCAGGGCAGTCCTGTGACATTTTTTCCCTGCCTCTTTTTTTTTTTCATTTATTACCCTTAATTTAAAAAAGAAAAAAATATTTACTTAAGAGATAGTATGGTAATAACTGGTATGTCATGACAAGAAGTATGTATTAGAAGACCAGAATGACAGGCATTCCAAGTGTGACCCTTCTATTACACATTGTTGTGTTCAGTGCAATTGCTTGGTTCACCGGTATCAGCATGTATAGTTAGTCAGGGTGAGAATCCTACCAATTAACTGCTAGTTTCAAAAACTTGCTGATGTTTCTCAGGATCATTGCCTCACCCATCTTGTGCGTATAAATGTATGGATTTGCCCCCTGTCATGTTTCCCAGATTTTCTCCTTGCCCTCTCCTCATTGTCCAGTCCTCAAGTTCTCCATTTCCTTTTAATTGTGTTATGCAATTTCTATCTGCAATTCTTCTTTTGAACTCATATAATAAGGAGACTATATGATATTTAGTGGGTCTGCTTTATTTCACTTATAAGTATATCTTCAAGTGGCATCCACTTAAATATGAAGGCTTCAAGTTTATCATTATTTATAGCTGAGTAATACTCCATTGTATAAAGATCTTCTTCAACCATTCCTCATGTGACTGGCATCTTGTTGGTTCCAAGATTTAGCTATCACAAATTGTGCTGCTATGAACATAGGTACACATATATCACTATGATATGACATTTTCAGTTCCTCTGGAAAAATTCCCAGTAGAGGGGTAGCTGGCTTGAATGGGATTTCCAGTCCTAGTTTTTTAAGGAGTCTCCACACTGATTTTCCTAATGGTTGCACCTGTCTACATTCCCACCAGCAGTGGAGAAGTGTTCCCTTTTCCCCACATCCTCTCCAACATTTGTTGTTGGTTGATTTGTTTATGATAGCCATTCTTCCTGGGGTGACATGGTATCTCAGTGTTGTTTTAATTTGCATTTCACAGATGGCCTAGTGATGTGGAGCATTTTTTCATATATTTATTCACTTCTTTAATTTTGTTCTCTGAGAAGTGTGTGTTCATCTCCGATGCCCATTTCTGGATTGGGTCTTTAAATTTGGGGGCCTAATGTTTTTTAAATACTTTATAAATTCTAGAGAACAGACCTTTGTCAGAGTACTTATTAGTTAAGATTTTTTGAAATTTGTGGGTTGTCTTTTCACTTTGTTGGTAATTTCTTTTGACATGCAAAAACTTCTCAGTAAGAGATAGTTGAGGGGAGCCAGAGAGATGGCTCAGTGGAATAAGTACTTCCCTGGCAAGTGCAAGGGCCTAAGTTCAATCCCCGGT
This sequence comes from Ctenomys sociabilis, assembly GCA_004027165.1. NCBI lineage: Eukaryota > Metazoa > Chordata > Mammalia > Rodentia > Ctenomyidae > Ctenomys > Ctenomys sociabilis. The sequence continues at coordinate 132,223 of PVKA01002079.1, forward strand.
TCTGCCAAAAAATAAATAAA